>JAMZAV010007364.1:0-94425 GCA_024449915.1 Sweltsa coloradensis | reverse complement strand
CGTATAACATTTGCAAATGTAAACTTTAAATTTTTGTTGGTGTAACGGGGTTGGTGGTAGGGGAAGTGGGCGGCTAAATTCTTCGAACGTCCGGGCAACATGTTTTTTGTTGTTTCAGCACACCAAAGTTAGTCAAATCGCGTTCTAATTACGAGTAAATGAATAAAAGTGTCAAACTTTTGAATTTTTTGGGGGGGGGAATGGGGGGGTTAGAGCCATCAGACGTTTGGGCAACATGGATTTTCGGTTTGAGCACACCAAAGTTAGTAAGATCACGTTCTCAGTTTGCTTTTAACACCCTTTCGGCTAAACCACATGTTTGAACCAGGCTACATGCCCAATTTCTCGATTTCTGGGCCTTTCAAACATTCAATAACATATTATACGTTCATGAAACAATTTGCTAGTAAGTAGGCCTAGGCTCTAATACAGGGGTGCCCAACCAGTCGATCGCGATCGACTGGTCGATCGCGACGACTGTTCTCAAGTAGATCGTGTGTTATTGCCAATATCCTAATAAATGTAGGCGTACACATGTTTAGTACTATAGAATATATGCAAGTAAAAGAAATTGGTAATTTTAATTTAGTAATCTACGAGGTATGCAAGTAAATGGCTTTCTAGAAACATCAATAAACATGACAGTCTTGCCTTCGGAGATAAGAATTATTAAGAATTTGTGAAGAAAAGGGTCGGGGCGGTAACCCACACCACAACCTTAGTTTCGACAGCTAAACGGCCAGCGTCAACAATATAGGAGGGTTGGCACGAAACCTTGACCATTCACTGAGTAGTGTGTCTTATGGCTTACAGTGGAGGCGTGTTTGTAAGTTTCAGTGAGCGTGTGTTATTACTATTTTTAAAATGAGTGCTTCTTCAAGTAAGAAAAGTAAGACTTACCATTTTCATGTCGAGTGGGAAGAAGACTACTTTGTAACTTTAGTTAAAGATAAGTGCGTTTGCTTGATTTGCAACTCGAATATTGCATGCATGAAGAAAGGCAATGTAGAAAGGCATTTCAAAACTGTACATGCAGTTTACGAACTGCATTTTCCCCTTAAAAGTGAACTACGGAAACGGAAAATAAGTGAACTTAAATCTCGCATGAAAGTACAACAATCACTTTTTACAACTCCTCTGATCAAGTCTAAAGCGGGCAATGTTGCGTCATTCGTGTGTCTCGTGTGATCGCAAAACATAAAAAGCCTTATGAAGACGGCGAGATGATAAAAGAGGCATTTTTAGAAGCAGGGGATGCTCTGTTCGACGCTTTTAAAAACAAAGCTGAGATAATGGCATCGATAAAAGATATGCCATTATCACGTAACACTGTGACTAGACGGGTAGAAGCAATGTCAGAAGACGTGAACAATCAGCTGCAGCGGGACTTGAACGATTGCACTTGCTTCTCGCTGCAGTTTGATGAGAGCACAGACGCCGTTGACACAGCCCAGTTAAGTGTGTTCGTGAGAATGGCCTTTGACGCAAACACAAATCGACACTTCGGCACCGAAATGGCATCCCGTTTTCTTACTGGGGATGCCATTCCGTTAACACAGCACGTCACCAGAACGGTGAAAAAGTGTCCCATTTGATGTAACCAATACGGTAGCAGATCAAGGCAACAAACCGTCACCAAAATGCTACCCGATTGGCAGCCAAGTGACACATGCAATTTCCAATCTCGGCACTGGAACGGCACTGTACCGGCAACTTAGCATCCGTAGCGCGATCTGGGAGCAACATATGTATACTAAAAACTAAAATAAATAAGTTTTGATTGATATAATATCGGTTCTATATAAGTATTTCGTAATTATTTCTGACACCAGTCGACAGCCTGTAGGTGGGTACACATCACATATTAATTGCAAGTAATTATAAAGTTTCAAGTTACGTGTCTCGAACTCGATCCAGCAGGGACTCTCCATCTGTAAGCCAAGCCCTTAACCGTTGCGCCACGGAAGAAGGCTGGGCGTAGGATAGCATAATCACCTATAGATACAACAGCAAATCGACTTGACTGAATAGGGAATTTGCATAACATTATTTTATGGTTCTACTGGGTTAAGGCCACCTTCCTTTACACAAAAATATCTTATTTTATTGATTTTCATTATATTTTCATTTAAAAAATAAGGGTGAAAGTTTCCTACATATTTTGGCGGGAAAAACGGGTCATACGTCACAAGCCTTCATGAAACCAATCAACCAATCATGTAACGATGTATCAAGTTACTCGCTTTCGGAGATTATCTTGGCTGTGGAAGCACATTTTGACATCTAGTTTGTTCTAATATGCTTAATATTTTATTTTATACATTTAGTATATCACAACGTAAGCTTTAACCGCATTTTAATTGATAATAAGTAAAAACACAATGTTGATTATAAAACTTGGAAAAGGACATCAACTGTTGTTTATTGTTGGCCATTGTTGTAAGAACCAAAGACTTTGGTAAAAGGAGGGAATTTCGTTGTTTATCTAGGCGGCCGTGTTCGTCATGAGGGCCGGTGACGTAGGCAGCCGTTTCAAAATAAATGTGCGGGAAATTTAAAAGGTCAAACTTTGACCCTCAATAGATATTGAACGATTAACTTTAAAAACCTTAAATTAACGTTTATATCATTTTTAGACGAATATCTATTTATTGCAGATACTTTTTCCAATATCTGGAACTTATGCAAATTCCCTATTGTAGTAATTGTGCGCTTGCTCTGTGGCCTATCTGTATCGCCTTTCAACTATTTTCTATATGTTATGTTCAGTATATTATTATACTTATGGTGTACAGTATATTATTTTTAATGTGGGTGCAGTAAATAATACTTTTCCATGCCAGTTCTGTTTTAGCGCATGTTCGAAATTTTGTTTCAGTTGTTGATATAGATCAAGGAGGGTGCATCTGCATAAATAAAGTATGGGCTGTCCTATACGATGCTGGATGATTCGTCCATAAGATAACGGTACAATTTCTATTGGTATATGCAACCAAAATTAAATGACTTCATTAGAGATCTTCATCTTTTTGTCTCAGTAGGTAAAAAGTGAAACTAGTTTGTACTCTACAGTTGTTGCAATTTTCAATTAAACCGCATTACAAGGGAAATTGTAAGCAGGCCTAAAAAGCTACATAATTATCTGCATAAACAATTCAATGGTGGTACGCGACTGTGGCTCCGTGGAGCTAACTTAAAATGAAAAAGAACGTTCTACAAATTGCTTTTTAAATTCAAGAATATATATATATATATATATATATATATATATATATATATATATATATATATATTACCTAATTTCCTTTGTAATTTTTTATTGATGCATGTTGCATATTAGATCTGCATCTGTATGATGCAGATGTTTGTTTAATTAACAACCGAAAATTAATAATAATTCATTGTCATGGTGATTGGTTATTGTCGATATTAAATAATGTACAGACAACTCTTTATGGTCTAGATTGATTAGTTTTCAGTAATAATTCCAATTTGCTCATTTTGTTTCACTGGCTAAAATTAGCAAATTACTGTATTTTCCTTTTATCCAAGCATACACAATGTAAATGGTCCCCATATACCTGTACTAAACAGTTATAAATAACAAAACGTGTACTACAAATAAGCATGAATATAATAAAACATCTCTCTTGTTTTCTCTATATTTTAAAGTTATAGTATGCCATTTGAGTGCCGGATTACTGTCCAAAGGGCAGACTGTACGGCGGTAAAAGGGTATCAGTTTGGTAGACAACTGACAGTGCCGGATCGGTAACAATCTGGTGCCGGTTATTAATACAAGAATTCATGCAAAGCAAGGGGAAACGTTTATAACGGAACAGTGACAAGACGGCAACCATGAAAACACGCGAAATGGCACACGGCAGTAAATTGGCATTGGTGGCAACGAATTGGCACCGATTAGTTACAAAGCGCATTTTTGTGTTTGCTGGGATGGCTCGAATGTCTGTTTTTTTCTGTTTACTGCTTCGGTACAGGTCGAACCGTTTGTCTGATCGACCTGAAATTTGGCACACATGTACGTATACCACCTATGCGGGTTTGCTGTATAGTTTTTGAACAAAATCCGATCGTTGGTTATATATATAAAAATGTTCTTATCGTTATGAAATTTTGCAGGGTCAATAAGTACAACATTCTCTCCTATTTTATAAATTTTCAGCTAAATCGGTCAAGACCTTAAAGACTTATTGGTATGTAACATTATGGAAATGTCGTACTCGGGTCGTGTTGCACGTACCGGTGCTCGCTCAACAACGCGACGGGACTTTAGCGTTTTCCTAGTAAAAATCTTAGGCATATCGTTCTATGCCAATGCAGCCCATCAGGCAATGTTGCGCTCCGACATCCTGATCAAACAGCTACTCGACTCGAGGGCTGTACGCGAGCTACTTAGCGCCGTCCTTGCACTTGAGCAACAACAATGCGTTGGTGAATTTATAACTGCACTCTTGGGCGCATCGTCTGCAGTGAAAGAGACGATAGGTTTCACAAGACGTGTAACCCACCGATGCACCAACTGTTAGCACGAGACTGTGTGTAAACCTCTTCCAGACCGCGGGTTGTTCATTCCCCCAACTGATGAACGTGCAAACAATAAATGCAACATACATGAAGTATTTAAAGCCTTCGCTGATAAAAGACTGCAGAGCTAGCAAAGCTATTGCAGAGAGCACGGGACATACGAAGAGTTCCTCGACGACGACCCAGAGCTCGCCTTTAGTTTCAGGGAGAAAAACTCCTCTAATCACGGGCCAAACCACGAGAAGGTTGCGAGTTGGAATTTTGAGTTGGAACTCGTGTTGGAATAACTGTTACAAAAAATAAGACAAAATGAGAGTATGCAGCAGTTTCAGTCCTATTGTTCTCTTCCACAAAATGAAAACCATCATTATATATTGAAAACTACAAAAAGGGAATTAGTAGCACGCCGTAAAAATTACGAAGTGGAAAATCCTTACAGGAAATATTCCTCTCATATTTCTTTCATGTCAAACAAGACGAAATACAAGTATGCAAATCATTCTACCTTTCCACTCTAAATATTTCCCAAAAACCGGTCTACAATATGCACAATTCAAAAGACCAACTGACAAATGTGCCGAAGCCAGATGGGAGAGGACATGATAAGAGAAAATAAGTAATTATTATTTATTAGGGTTAAAGGGCACACGACACTAAGGTTATTAGTGCCCGTATCTCTCTTTTATAGTGATGTGCTATTTTAAAAATCCTATTGTACAGCTTTGTTGACTTCAGATATTTAAAAAATTGACAATATCAGAAAAAATTTCTTTAAAATTAGGTTTTAGTTTAAAATCATTCCTCTCGTCCATGTGTTGAGGTCATTCTACGAAAATGTGCTTAACGATAAAATCTCCACACACTGCTCACAGGGTGGTGGGTCTTCACCTTTTAAAAGGTATCCTTGAGTGAGATGTGTGTGTCCAATGCGTAGACGGGACAGAACAATCTCTTCGCGTCGAGGAGAGCGCCTTTTTTTAAAGTTTTTTAAATAATTATGTTAACATACAGAAATAAATCTAACAAGAATATAATCAAAAAACCCACCAAAGCCTGAAAAAGGCTTAACTGTGGGGTAAAGACAATTTATAAATTATTTAAGATGGTGACAATACAGAGAACGGAACATATAACCAAACTATACATGAACAACATGTTTATATAAATACTATGGTTTCATGACATATTCAGTTAATTTGTGAAATCCAAAAAATTACAGAAACAGAACAAATAGCTAAGAAAAATAAATAAATCGGAAAACTTTGTCAATAGGTGTCAGAAAGAAGATAAGATTTTAGTTCAGTTTTAATTTTTGAAATGTTAGACAAGGTTTTTCAGTGAGGAAGGCATCAAGTTGAACGTAGAAGGAACCGAATAAGAAAGTGAACGTTGGCCGTATTTATTGTTAAAATTGGGAATTTTGAATGCCCCCGCCACTTTTAGCCTTGTATCCTTGCATGAGTCTAACAGAATCTTGAAACCTGATTTAAAATAGAAGTGTAATATAAATCTATATATAAACAATGAAGATATTGGCAGTACATTACAAAAAGAAAATATTTGTTTACGGGAGAGTTCAGAATCGGTTTTAAAGTCACACATTACCATTTTTACCATTTTCATTTGTAAATCTTCAACTCTTTGAGTATGACACCGCGAAGCATTGCCCCAAGCTAAAATGCCATACAAAATCAAAGATTCGGCTATGGTTTGATACACGGTTCTACATAAGGAAAAAGGTAAGACATGTTTTAGTACATGAAGCCGAGAGGAGCAAGAGCGTAGTCTGTTACATAAGTTTTCAATATGACATTTCCACGAAAAGTTCCTCTCTACAATTAATCCCAAGGTACTCGTAAGTATTCACACATTCAACTTTCACACTACATTCATAATCTGTCAATTCAGCCATAGTATGAATCAAGTTGAAATCCTGATAAATAATGTAAATTAAAAAATCTTTTTCGTGGTTGTGGGGTGAGCATATATGTACAATCTTGGTTTTAGAAGAATTAATTACCAGTTCTTTATCGTGATTCCAACGTAAAAAATTGTTAAAATCCGACTGTAGCATAGCATGCGCAACACGAATATTTAAATGCACCGCGAGTAAAACAGTATCGTCAGCATAAGAAAATATAAAGCAATATATAAGACATTTTGACATAAAGTTAACATATATCAAAAATAACGTAGGTCCCAATATAGACCCCTGGGGGACTCCAGAATCACAATGTCTTTCTTCACTAACGTGGCCATTTACATGCACTTCCATGAATCTATCTGTAAGATAGTTTCTAAACCAATCCAACGCAATACCACGAATGCCAATGGACTCTAAAGCTTGTAGAAGTTTCTGGTGGTTTATCGTGTCAAATGCTTTACTAAAATCCACAAATAAAGCAAGAATGTGCATATTGTCGTTTAATTTAGAATTTACAAAATTAGAGAACTCTAATAACAGGGTAGAGGTACTTTTTCCTTTTTGAAAACCAAACTGTTTACTATTCAGAATCCCATGTTTATTTAAGTACTCCACCAAGTTATTAGCAACATGCCTTTCTAAGAGTTTCTCAATACTTGGTAATATAGCTATAGGCCTATAATTTGAGTAAACTTTATGGTCACCCTTCTTATATATAGGTTTAATAATTGCTTTTTTGAGTCGCTTAGGAATGATACCGAAACAGGAGCAATAGAAGCATTGACAAATTGAAGGTCTTGAACACGTATACTATCAACACCCGGCTGTTTATTTACATTCAGAGAATCGATCATTGCTCTCATATTAGTAAGAGTAACTGGTTTCATGAAGAACGAATGATTCACTTGAATATTTTCATTGCGTGCACGCTGAAATGTTACAATGTTGCAATCATGTTTCAATGTACTTATCTCGTCAACAAAAGAGTTTTCGTATTCACGTCTTCACATAAATATTTAGATATCACGTCATCAACTGAAATACGTTTCTTTTTCCAGTAATTTGATTGATAATTGGCCACGTTCCTTTTACATCTCCTCTCGCATTGACTATTAAATTACGGTAAAACTTTATCTTTGCTTTATTGATTTCTTTTATTACTCTATTTCTGTAAGTATTGTACTCTTCTCTTAGACGGGATTTTTTTTCGCCAAAGTCTCTACAATTTTTCCAATCTTTAAAAAGTTTATCTCGTCTTTTTGTCATAATAACAAGGTCGTCGGTGACCCATATTTTGCGAGGCCTTTCTCTTGGTCTGGAAACATTCTTACTCCTAAAAGTAGATTTGTCGTAAGCTTTTGAAAACTCTCCGCATATTTTGTGTAAATTTCCTCAGGATTATCATTGTCGCAAACATAGTTCCAATTTATACGAGACAAATAATTTTTTAATGTCCTTTCGTTCAACTTAATTGAGAGAGGAATTTGATCACTTATCAAGTTTTTATTCTGCAAAACTACTTTAAAAGACCTTCCTATAAATTGAACGCATGTGAGCACCATATAGTGGTCAGATACTTTAGAAGTAAGGATAGCGGAGTTGCATGATGTGTAGCTTCCGCGTAGGTTAATATTGTGACGTTTGAAAAACCGTGCTCGCAGCCTACCTACAAACTTGGCTGCCAGGGGAGCCACCTCCCAGCCTTGCTAGCCGCCAGTACCACGTTTTCCCGACCGAGGGCGCGCGCCTGCGCACGCAAGTCGGCGCTGGGATAGCTATGACGTTGAGCTGTGACGGTTTGGAGATTCGAACTGGCTGACAGTTGAAGTTTTCTTTCGATTTGCAACGCCTTAGCGTGAGGACTCTTGATTCCTGCATTCCTAAATCGTTCTGCCACAATGTGTGGGTTCGATTTGCTAGTGCAGGGCATGGCTGGTTAGCCTATTTAATCCATAAAGTTGGTGAGTACATTTTACGTTTCACTCTGGCCTAGAGTCATGTCAAAGCTTGGTGGCTTGGTCCTGTTCTTATCGAACGTTTGACTTAGGGTATTCTTTCTTTATCAAATTTAGGATTTTTCCCGTGGGTCCACGTCTTGTGGATCGTGGCAAGGATTGCCAACCTTAGGCCTAGGCCAACCAGAGAACTTCCCCTTTGCCTCTTCGCCGTCTAGTCCAGTGCTACGCTAGGCCTACCCCAGGTTTTCACACCTCAGCGCCCGGCGATTCCAGAAGGTGAAGAAACGATAGGCCAATCCTAGGGCCAAAGCAGACCCAACCAAACAGCTAGGGCCTACCATGTACCTAGGATGGAGACCAAGGTTTCTTCTCGTGTCGAGCTTCAGTCTGTGGTGGTAATGTAGCCAGTGACATTTGTGGACTGTGTTAGTTGAAACTATAAATCTGTAGGCCAAGCATAGGCCTAAGCCCTAGGCCTACCAAACCCCTTTAGACCTAATCTGGAATTCTCCAACTAGTTATCAGGGCCTTTGCCTGATACTAGTCTCACCCGGCTTACTCTTCCAAGTACATGGGTGCTAGACGAACATTTGTTTCCATATTGCTACGGCTCAAGACTTAGTATAATGTGCATGTATAACTTACAAATAACATCTGAACTGCGCGCGATTATTGGATAGTAGTCCATCGCCACCAGTCCTCTGTCAAACTCTTTGTCTATGGGTGAACCAAAACCCATATCAACATGTACCGGACCCCGGACCGTAGCTTTCATTCTCGTATTTGTAAAATCCTTAGTCGTAATAAACGACGAATGCGGGGTAGAATTCATGGTCCCAGAACTTAATGCAAACCTCGCCCAGGCTGTCAATGGCGATGTCGTATTCCTCGGAAGGAGCCTCTAGCTCCGGGTACCCGGCAAAACGTCTTCCCACGAGAACGTTGGTGAGAATCAGGGTGCGCCGGTGCGTACCTGGCATTTGTTGAGAAACACACCCCCGTACCCGTACAAGCTACGGACGGCGCAACGCCTGTCGAAGTTTTTCTCCAGAATGGACTTCGCATCTTTGATGGATGTCGCGTGCCACAGACTCAACTCGTTGACGTCGACTCGCAGACACGTAATACTCCTTTTTTCTTTCTTGGTATTTCTCTCAAAGGTAGGGGCTGCGTACCTTGCTGATTTTAGAAGGCTTTAGGTATTCTGGTAGCCTGGCGAGAATCATTTCACTGACTTGATCCTGGTCCTGGTGGACAAACACCATCCTTTCACCCTAAGGACCATGGCTCTGGACTATCAGCAAACGGTGGCTCGTCTCGATGACCCCACCCCCCTCTGTAAAATAGTAAAAATTGTAAATTCCCCTCCCCCCCCATTGTAAATATCACCTCACCCCATCATCACAAATCACTGCATATGTAAATCACCAATCACCATCCACATTCACCATACAATCAACCATCACCCCACCAAAACGTCTCAAAAGCCAACAGCGCCCCCACAACATTCGGGGGGGCCCCCGTCCAAGGTGAAGAACTTTACCCACGACAAGTACGACGATGTTGTAGGACTTAAAAACCTAACTGTTAGCTAGCTGCGTCGCTTCCTGCCCTCTCTCCTCGCCCCTCTGCCCTGTCCAGTCATTTTCTTACCCCCCACCCCACCCCCGGGATAGAAGAGGGAAACCATCCCTGATGCTATCCATCTCTCCCACCCCCCCCACCCCCCTTTAGGGGGGACGGGGCGGAGAGAAAAACCAAACCCGAACACACACTCGTTGGTACCTTTAATAAATATTTCACAGAAGCAGCTCAGAACAACAAAAATAACAACAATTATTGTTAATATTTGTTTCGGAGATCTACTTGGAGTGGCTGACCACACAACCACTCAATGAAGAAGAATTACACTAATACGCGTCAAGGTTAAATTTGTATTCGTCATCAAAGATGAACGATGGGAACCTTCAATTAAGAATGAAGAATAAGGCAGTGAAGCGGTCCCTGATCCCCCCTAAAAAAACAACAAAAGTTCTAAAACCATCAGCCAGGAGAGTGACGTCGACAGTTACAGCACCGTCGTTGACCTATAGCTCAAGACCGATGACGACAGTCACAACAACGCTGACCTCAAGACTTATTCAGAACCAGTTTTATCAAACCAACAGCTTTTCCGCCATCCCATTAGTAATTTCCCCCACTATTTCAATACCAATCAAGGTCCACCAGCCACAAGAGTACGTAAGCGGAAGCACCATTCCATTAATACCAACAAACACCAACTCTTCATACCACCAACTCTATAAACAAAATTCAAACAGCAAGGGGGGAGTATAATTATTTAATTAATTAGTTATTTAAGTTTCATAAAATTAAGACAGTGTAGTCCGAGAAAGTATTGGTGTGCGCGACCGATGGGATTCGTGGAGAAGTGACCATGATCGGATCGTTGTGAAAGTTTTGAAGAGATATAACGTGTGAATAATTCATCTGGGCTACGGGTCCTAGGTACAGTAGACGAGTTATTAAGTGGAGAACATTAGCTTGTAGTTCAATGAGCTTAAAAGTAAAAAGTAAATCTTATTTATTTCTATTTTGCTGGAAGTGTTTCCCGGGTTTGAGATTTCAAAATGGCGACATCTTTTTATCATTCGTATCAAAAATGCGACCTTGACGTGTTTTATTGAATGAACTTTTCCATGAGCTGTGATTGGCTAAGAGCATTTCCTATACGCTGATTGGCCGATAATTGTTAACAATGAAATGTGAGATGGTCGAACTTGGATTTTAAAGAAGCTTGTTCGGAGTAACTGACGCTATAGTTGACACTTGCAACATGCCATCCAGTGCAATTTACACTTCTCAGTTTATTTCAGATGTTGACCAGTTGTTCGATTCTTTCAATGGCACCTGTGATCGTCCTCAAGAATTGAAAATGCATCGCGTATGATTTACGTCAAAATTCCATTCACAAAACGTTTTGGCCTGATATGATCAAAAAAATTGATGGTTGGATATCAAATGCAATACAGATACAATAAATAAAAGATAATCCTAATGACATATACGACATCTATGATGGGTGTACCGAATACTGTACAGTATCATGATTACATTAGTTATTTAGTTCACTTCAATGTTTTAATATAGGGAAGAAGAAAAAATCAATAAGTTAGTCACACATGTTTTTGGTTAAGATAGTAGGAGGTATATACGAGAGTGAAAGTGTGCCGAAGTGGGGGTTGTGATTGGCCATCGGGAGAGTCTGATGAGCGAGAGGGTGCAGCTGTGCACTGGCACAGAAGTAGAGCGAGCGTCGGCAGACGATCAACAAGTGCAGGGCGCACTTAGTTCTGTTGAATTCTAATGGGGTAGTATCGGTGTGAAATAACAAGAATAAGGTGTGTGTATGTGTCCAGGGTCTTATATAATTCAAACAGTGTAATTGCGGGAGCAATAATTATCAGTCGCGCGAACTTAGCCGAGTGATCAACAAACCAACCTATCATGAAACAACTACTTCAAACAGCTCTTTTCTGGTATAACAGTGAATTTGCCAGTTACATATTAGCCAGTTTTGGTAAAAGCAATGCTGTTGTGCGGAACTGGGGATTTGCCAGCCAAAAGTTTGTTCCTAAATATGGTTCAGTTTAATGGTGCATATGGATGTTAACACTGCAAACATCCTGGTTACATGTTACACTGGTAACATACATTGGGTTACATGTATACCCTTATGAGAAGAACTGCAACATACGCACTCATTCCAGACTCTACAATAACGCCAGATTGGATATTGCTTAACCTTTTATAGAGTACGCCCGTATCTCATACGTGGAGTTTTAAAAATGGCGCCAGCAGTACGCCCGTATCTCGTACATTCTCCTAGCGCGGTCGAGTGTAGTTTCTTTGCGGATGAAGTTCTTTGCATCATTCGAACTGTAGCATGTAGTGCTACCTCTCGTCAATAGTTAGAACTATATTGATGGCTGTAAAGTGCTGCCACATAGCGGGGAAAAAATAAACTAGATGCAAGTGTTTTGCGATGGAAATACCTGTCGTCACCGCTTCACGTGTTACAAGAATCCTCCTAGGTTACAATGGCCGCTAAACGTCGGCGTGTTGATTTATTAGATGGAGATGTTATAAATGAGTTACTTACGACAAACGAGTCAGGAGAATCGGATTGTAATGATAGTGATTTATCATTTCAATATGGTAATAATGGTGACGGTGATGAATCTTCAGTTTATTCGTCTGAGAATGAAATGGAAGAAGAAGAAGATGATGATGAAGACAACGACGCACAAATTCCCGCCGCCGCTGCAACTGGTGGGCGTAGGCCTAGGCCTAGGCGCAGAGGTCCTGTCAATGCAAGAGCCTGGACAGATCAGGTATTTGTGCCGAAAATATTTAACTTCGATGCATCAAATAGTGGTGTAAGCCCTCATTTGGGGCTGGACACTCAATCACGTGAAATAGACTTTTTCAAATCTATTTTTGACGTCGACTTGATGGATTCAATTGTCACGGAAACAAATCGTTTTTACACATTTCTAATGGCTAATCAAGATATTGCTCCGAAGTCCAAACTTCGCAAATGGGCAGACACAAATGTGTCAGAAATGTACAGCTTTCTTGCACTTATTATGATGATGTCTCATGCGCGTAAATCTGACATGAGGGAGTATTGGTCTACAGACCCAATGCTCCACATGCCAATGTTTGGCAAGGTGATGAGTCAAGACCGATTCTTTCTTATCCTTCGACTCATCCATTTTTGTGATAACGATAACCAGCCGGAAGACGATCGTCTGTACAAAATAAGGCTAGTGATAGAGAAGCTAAAACAAAAGTTTTGTACTGTTTTCACTCCCTTTCAAGACCTATGTATCGACGAAAGTCTCATGCTGTGGAAGGGTAGGCTGTCTTTCAAGCAATACATACCAAGTAAGCGGCATAGGTTTGGAGTCAAGCTGTTCGTCTTGTGTGATGTCGAAACTTGTTTTGTGATGGATTTCATTGTGTATACTGGCAAAAACACAGAAATTGTCTTGAATGATGAAGCTGGAATATCGGGGTCTGTTGTAACCACTCTAATGGCTCCATTCCTCAATATGGGCCATCAACTATTTGTGGATAATTGGTATACCAGCCCTTTTCTGTTTGATCTTCTGCTATCCAATAACACAGGTGCATGTGGTACAGTCAGATCTAATAGGAAAGATATGGCCAAATTCCCCAAAACTAAAAAAGGGGACTGTCATGCCAGGTGCACCGATACACTTCTTGCTGTAAAGTGGCACGACAAGAGGGAGGTCCATATGTTGTCCACGATCCACGATCCTATCATGGTTGAGACAGGAAAGATTGATAGGATATCTGGGGAGCCAATAATGAAACCTAACTGCGTTCTGAAGTACAACACTAGCATGGGGCAGTTTTATAAGACCGACATGCAATTAGTTTCAATGAAAGTGCCAGAAAGTCCTTGAAGTGGTATAAGAAATTCTTTTTCCACCTCCTTGACATCTCAGTGCTCAATTCCTACATTCTGTACCAATGGTCACCGGAAATAAACCGCAACTTGGGAATTCAGGCTTGAGTTGATTCGACAACTTTTAGAGGAGCACCATACTCCACGAACACAGGGTAAAGGTGGGCGCCCTTAGTAGGCGAGAATCTCCTTCGCCTTACTGAACGTCACCTTCTCTTCTTTAATACCACCTACTGCAAGCAAACTACATCCACAGCGGCAATGCTACGTTTGTATGCACACATGTAGGCGTCCCAAGAAGCGCAAAGATACCACATACTACTGTAGGTCTTGTGACCTTGGTCTGTGTTTTCCTCAATGCTTTGAGGATTTCCACACAGTAAGCAAGTTCTGAAGAAACCAAAACTGCTAGGTCTATCTCTCTATATTATTTGTATGTAGCACTAAAGTGTTTGCCTAGCTATTGTATTATATGATGAAGCCTATATTATATGAGTGTATAGTAATAAACTTATAAAGTAATTTGACTAATTTCAATATCGTGCCAAACAGTAGGCTTATAAAATAATAACTAAGTACATGATTTCTTGTATGTTTTCAAATATATTATTTTGTAACTTTTTTATTTTGGAAACAAATTATAGCCTAGGCCTACTACTTCAGTTGGCCTGATTCCTAAAATACTCTATTATACATAAAGCCGACTATCAATCATTCAAGTATTTTTTATGTTCTTCCAAAGTTTCCACCTCCTTTTCCAAAGTTGTGAGATTTTTTAATTTTTTTAAATTTGAAAATTTGAATTTTGAAATTTGAAATTTGAAAAATGGACACTATAGTCTAGATCTAGGCCTAAATTTGTAACTTTATGTAAACGTTTAAAAATATTCCGTACTGCAGTCTAAAGATGTGGTCATGTAAATGTAAATGTTGTGAAATTCCACCAAAAATTGTCAAGAAAATTTCAAATTTCAAATTTCAAAAAGAAAAAAATTGCCTGTTGTCGTTTAACATTTTGTAAATGTCCTTCTAAAATTTCAGGGTCCTAGCTTAACATTGTGACCAGAAAAAAAATATTTGGTGAAACAACAAAAAAAAACACTTTAGGGGGTGTTCCGGGCTACAAATAATCACTACTTAAAAGGTTTAACGTCTCATATTTATGCAACTTGGCTAATCAAGACGAAGGGAGTGACGTAAGGTATGACGCGGGGGGACAGAGGTGGACAGGCCTGTGCTGGTCAGAACCAGCCACAAGCGTATGGGGAGGGCCGGGGTTCCCCACAAACGTGGTCGTCTCAGTCTGTGTCATCATCCGTCCGTGTTGTCATTGTCGTCGCCATCGAGGAGGTAGTCAAAGGGAAGGGGAAAGTTCCCCGACGACGACCCAGAGCTCGCCATTAGTTTCAGGGAGTAAAGCTCCCCTAATCACGGGCCAAACCACATGAAGGTTACAAGTTGGAATTTGATGGCCCAATTACGCCAGAACAGCTACTCCCAAAGCTCCACTTTGTGGTGTCTAATGACAGTCAATAATATAGTTAATTGTTCCAGATGTTATTAATGGCACTGCCATAGAAGCAACGCATGTGTTTTTATAGGAGCTGCTAAAAGGCTAACACGCTTATGGTTTGACTCTTCCTGCCGTAATGAGCTATTTTCTCTTGCGTCGATGATTGAAGTAATTGATGAGAGACTTTTGAGCTAAGTACCACTTAATATGGTTTGAAGAGTCCCTCGTAGCTTAAAAGATTTAGTTAATTGGAAAACCTCAGAGTACAAAAACTGGATACTTTATTTCTCAGTTCCAATTTTAAGTGGCATTATGGATGTAGAATATTTGGAGCATTACAAATGTATAGTTTTGGCCATTACAATTCTACATGGAACCAGTATTTCTCCAGATTCTTTAAAACTTGTCTCATACAATCTAATATCATTTTTTAAGGATTTGCTGGACTTTATGGAGGTGACTAAGGATATATGTCGATAAACATACAGAACCTCTTACACCTTTCAAATTCAGTTATTCAGCTTGGATCACTTTGGGTATATTCTTGTTTCCAATTTGAAGATCTGAATGGCAAGCCATTACAACTAGTTCATGGCACGCGCTATCCAGAAGGTTTTGTCAGCTCACAACTGTGCCCGGACCCCGTCACAGTTCAGTTATTTGAGGTGTAAGTGCGCTGGAATGGGTGCTGTAGTATGTCTGGAGGTAGTTATCATCTCTTAAAGCATTTGTGTTTTCCTTGTTGCAGCCACCATGAGTATCATTACACCAAGACCAGTGTGGCTCGTTGGTCTTGTGGTTAGCGTCTCTGCTTCCAATGCAGAAAGTTCAGGGTTCGATTCCCGCTTAAGTCAGAAGTTTTTAAACTTCCGATTTGGACTAAGGTCCATCAGTTCTTGTATTATGAATTTGTAAACGCTGACTTTGGAGCCGTCCTAGTAACGAGGCACATAATAATTCAAAGTTGTTCTGAATCGGCCTGTTGATTTGGCGTTGATTCGCGGGTGTTCGCGCTGTCTATACCACTGATTGCTATATTTCCTATTAAAAATATCGATGTTTGGTTGGTTATCGCTCACATCGTCGATTGCGTCGGGGCCTGCAGGGTTGGCTTGGTCGCTTTGATTTAAAGTCCCCCACTGAAAATCAGTTATATAACTGAGTGGGCAGACTCTAAATAAAATTTATTTTTTATTTATTATTTTTATTATCTTTATATTCTTTGCTTTATAAGGTGGCATACAATAGTGGTAAGATCACATCAGGAATGCAAGGATAATGCAATAAAGAAACAATTAGGCATATTGATTAAAACACTTTATTGACATTAATTTAAGCCACAGCTTAATAGACTATGTATTAATGACCAACTAAATTTTATTTTAGGATTGAACGGATTTCAGTGGCAGTTAGATAAATTCAGTTTTTTGTTGTCATGGTAAAAATAAGCAACTTGTATAAAAATAATTAATCATATTTCATTCTTTACATTATAGATTCTAAGTGTAGTCCTTCATTTACAAGACAAGACATGGGTTAACCACTCTCCGGAAAGCGGGCAAGTAGCAACATATGTCATTCAATTCACAAAACCCCAAGGAAGAATAGTTCACTTGTTTGCTAATGATCTAGATTCAGCGTTTTGGCGTCGCGACGCTTTAAAGATGGCCGACGCCGTTTTTTTATGCACACGCATAGGAAGAAGAAACGGCATGTATCTAAAAATCTATTGTCCCGATTTGGCTGAAATTAGTTTTATTCCCTTCACAATAAAATTGTCAGTGTGTCTGTACAATATTAACTTTATATTTAATACATTTTATATTGTGTTTAAATATAATATGTACATCAAAATCATTTATTTTTCACTTTGTAGTCTTTTCGATTGGTAACAGAGGTATAATTCACAGAATAATTTTTTTGAATGTACATTTATAATACTTTAATATGTTGTTAACAACGTGGCTATCTTGAAATTTCATTTAAAAAATTATTCTTTATATTTTTTAAAATTGAAATAATACAGTATTCTTTCTAGATTGCCGCCTAGCTGCGTTGGCGCATGCCAACCTATGGGTAAATTACTCACTTGGGTTCAGCATTTTTTTGTGGAAATATCTTCACAATACAAAAGTTAATACAAATAAATACTATATTATATATTTTAATAAATATTAGCCAATATATATCATTATATTTTTTAAGATTTTAGGCGGGTTGGTATCAACTCTCTAGGTTTCTGGGTTGTTTGTTTACGCATAATGCTAAGATTTAGGTGGGGGTGAATTATTCGCGGTTTAGCATTTTTAATAATTGTTGTCAGGGGGATACGCTTGGTGCCGGTTTTTGTTTTTTATCCAGATAATGTATTGATACAGATATTTGGACGAGTTGAAGCAAAGACTAATTTCACAGACCACCCAAAAAATTAGCTCTTTTCCTGTTTTGTTTGCGCTCTAACCGTGCAATCGGCATAATATGCGATCTTGAATGGCAAATTGGAGGAAACCTTCGAAATTCTTAACTTAACCCTGCCACGTTTTTGGGTACAGCCAAAGAAAATATTTTCTCATGAATATTGTACTTTTTAACGATTTTTTCGATTATTAATGCGATTTTTTCGTGATATTTGGCCCGCGGCCGGATAACGGCTACTCCGATCTTGATGAAAACTTCATGCGAAAGTTTGAAAACCATTAAAGTGACATATTTTAATGATTTTAGGGACATTTGAAGAAATATTTGTCGTAGAAATCGTATACTTGAAAGATTTTCCCCCGATTTTAAATACAATATTTTCGTGTTATTTGGGCGATTCTGACCAAACGGGGGGGCTACAGCGTACATATTTTACGTGTGCATTAAGATTAGGATGATGTACTGCCTTTTGAAAGAAAAAGTTGAACAAGTAGGACAAAATTCATAAAAATAAAGTTTTAATATAAGCCTTTTACAGGTGTATAACAAAGTACTAATATCAAGTAACTATAGAAACTTGACAATAATCACCTATACTTACAAGAAGCAAGTCTTTGGGCTCGAGATATTTTTCATTCTATTGTTAATTTGGTAATACCAAAGCAACTAATAATACTTTATAAAAATTATCCTAATTTCCAAAAATTATTTGTCAATGGGACTTGAAAAAGATAAAGAGATCCCACATATACTAAAAAATTACAAAAAGCTCATCGATCAACGCGACTAGAAAAAGCGTTTGCGATGCGGCCTAGTTAGATTGAAGTTGTTTCTCGTAATCTTTCATTCTTTTGAAGATGGATGATGATGAAAATTTTGTACCAAAAGAACGCAGAGAAAGGTGTGTGGGTGCAGCACAAAAGTGCTGTCACCCAATCAATTCATATAAATCGTGGGAAACTATTCTGCACGCAGCTCAATAAAGGAATTGGTAGATTATTCTAGAAAACGCAAAGGAGTTTTCCAGAGGGATCAAGCTACAACCAAAAGATATATTTTTTAATCGTAATTTGCCGTGCGGTCTTTACAAGTAAATCTAAACTTGAAGCATTTGCGAGTGAAGTAGAAAACCATGAAGGTTGTTTGGCATCTGACAGTGTAGTTACTAAGAGACCTAAAGATTTTCAGACAGTAGTTCCACATTACTGCCTTCATTGTGCATATTTTGTGACAACCTTCATAATAAAAATAAAAACAGTTTGCACAAATGGCATTAGTTTCCCAAAATTGTAAATTTGATATGAGATTAGTGCTTTGTCATCCTCTTGGCCATTACCATGGGCACTCGCAGCAGCTGATGGGACCTCCAGGGAAACGGCAAAATATAGTCTGATAAAAGTATTGCACAAAGAAGCAATCATACTTGAAAATAGGATATCCCACTATGCCATACTAAGGGCCTTGGCCTAGGCCTAGGCCTTAGTATGGGCTTTAATTACCTAATGATGCACATCTTTTCTCAAGTTTTTCTTCTTGTTCGTCCTGGAATCGTACTCGGATGATTCTTGTCAAGGTAAACTTTTCTTCGTTTAGGCTGGCTCACATCAAGTTTTTCGCGCTCCATTGGGTAGGCCTAGGCCTAGGGCCCTACGCTATAGCTAGGCTAGATTAGGCTAGGGCCTAGCCCTCCTAGGCCTTCATAAATTTGGATTGTTATTTGCTTGTTGTTAATTGATAGCCTAGGCCATAGATACTAGTGATACCCTCCTAGGCCTATCTTGTATACTGAAATGATTTTATAAAGATGAATTAGTCCTAGACAGAGACCTGCAATACAATTGCGACACGTGAACGAGATGAATCGAGTAGGTAGGGCTAGGTAGACTCGAAAGAATAAAATGGCGTCTATCTTTAAAAAAAATGGTTAATTTATTTATGAATGTTTACCAACTGCTTCCAAAAATCAAGTGTGAACAGTGTGAAGCCACGCCAAAAAGTGATTAATTGTGCAGTATATTTAAGAAGTAAGTACTAACCCTATGTAACTAGGACTATTATGATTTATTTTAATAATGGATTGTTTGTAATTGTAAGTAGCCTACATATCGATCAAAATTCAAAATCTCTATTTATGGCCAACGTAAAACATAATATATTACGTTGGTAATCCTTAGCAACTCTTGCTGAATGCGTATTGATGCGGATGCTGTGAAGACTTCCGTTTTTGCTTTGTTTTTTCGTCCACAGATTTCATCAGTTTTCATCCTCTTTCCACGTGCAAATACAATTGTTCAAATGTTCTGTACGTAAATTATATCGAAAAAAGGAGAAACGTATCGTTCCGGCTGCTTTTGTGAAATCGTTTTCAATAAATACCCCCGGATTTTCAAAAGAAAAAATACATGGCATTGTGGAAAGAAAATGGGAAGAAAAACACTATGATACGTGGGAATGTGATAGCGTATGCAGGTAAGCATTTTAAATAGGGCCTAACCATGGCCCCTAGGCTACGGGCCTAGGCCTATGCTTGTATTTTATATTATTTTATATTTATGCCCGCCAATAAAATAATTGTTGGCTCTACCTAGGATCCTAGCCTAGCCCCTAGCTAATGCCCTAGGCTAAAAAAACTAAAAGCTTTAGCATAGGCCTAGCCTAGCTAGGCCTAGTTCTATCGGATGGGACGGGCCAACTGTGGAAAAGTAGGTTAGGGGGAGTGGGGGACGGGGGTCTCGAAGCTGTATATTTTAATAATAATACATCCGAAAAGTAGTCCTAGACCCTAGGCCCTAGGCCTACCGATAGCCTAGCCTAGGCTTGGTCTTCGATTTCACAAGTTCATTGGGCAGCGCGACATGGATAAAGCTTTCATTCGTTGGGCCTTCTTCGGTTCAGGGGCCCCAACTTATTTTTTCATGCTTATTTCATGCTTTTTAGAATCATGTAAAACTATTTTTATACCTAGGCTACAAAAACTTTTAACGTTGCTATAAACTGGTGTAGGCCTAGGCCTACTAACCTCGAAACAGCACTTCGCGCCTCCCCACCCCCCTACCCTACTATTCCAGCAAAAATTGTTTTGGGCCCCTGAACCGAAGAGTGCTGAGCCTAGTAGGCTAGGCTAAAGGCCGATGCACAATTGCCCGGTAACGATAATGTTACCGTTACCTAACTAAAACGGAAGCACAATAAAGCTTCCCATTGCCGGTCATTCCCGTATCTTGGCAACGACAACGGGAAATCACCAAGTTTTTAACTTTCCGTAACGTCCCCAGTCCCGTACGTTACCGGAGCCAATCGGAATCAGATGTGCACGTCTTAAAATTTTTATCAGCTGATTGAAGCCTAGGCTCTAGGGTTTGATTTGAACTGGCCTTGGCCTAGGCCTACATCTTAAGTAGGCCTACGTTACCCGGGAATAGGTTCCAATACCGCTAAAGTCGTACGGTCAGCCTTGATAATGGGCCCTACTGCAAAATTATTCCTCGGCCTACGATCAAAGATTTGATTAGCTGAAGGTCAGGGTTGTTATGATTATAAATTTAAATTTATAACTTTCATTACTTTGGCCTACATGTAGGCCTACTTTAAATTTTCAAAGGCAAATAAATAATAATAATATCATGCACTCGACGCGGTCACTGGTGGCACAGGATGGTGAACAATTTTTTGCTCTATTCTTGCATTAGCCTACCTCTTGCATCATGGTGAGTGAACGATGATGGTGAGTGAACTAATAGAACGTTTTGGTTAACACAACTTGCCTTTATTTTCAGATACAATATTTTTGCTTAAACAAAAATTAAGCTCCTCTCGGGTAAAAACAATTCCGTCCCATCTAATGGATACGACGTGCACAGAAGATGGAAGCGATGATGAAGAAACCCAGATGGCTATAACGTTCACACAAAAGTCTTCCACACAGGTAATATTATGCAGATCCTAATAAAATAAAAATAAGTACTTGTTCATTAACGGGACCCCTTCCAAAAAATATAGATTCAGTAAAACATTTCATTAAACAATCATAACTACTAGGCCTACATCTACTCCATCTGAGTTTCGGGAGGCCAGGAAAACATAGGCTATCACAAGACAATATTACACATTATTTACAGTGTTGGCTACGTATTTTAGTACCGTACCTGCACTCAATTTAAGTTATACTGATTTATGATGTGGTGCTTAAGATAGGCAGGTCTAATTTTATTCCTATGTTCCTACTACCCTACTTGCCGAGATTATAGACCTCTAATTCAAGTGTCTAATTTTGTTTGTATTATTTTTTTTTTTGCAGAAACACATGCAAGCTAAAGCGAAGGTAACGGCCATTGAGGCTATCATGACCACGAAAAATGTCTCTGAGGAAGATACCCAACTTAACTACAACGCATTTGCCAGGCCACTCGACAAACTCGTCGACATGGCAAAGGTGAGTTTTTCTGAGGCGCATCACAGTAATATGTGGTCAAGTGTACCAGTATCACCAAAGATAAATGGTAAATACTAGAGCTGGACCCCGATTCTATAACTCTGACTGAGTTGGACCCGGGCGTTTTCGTTTGCTGTTAGTGATCGACCTGGTTGATGTCGATATCGTTGCGATATAATCCGTGACAACCGAGTCCGACTCGGTCGACCAACAACAACCGGAACGATTACTGTTACTTCCCGAGTCGGTTCCGTGGCCGAGTTGAACCCGTGAAGTAGGGATGGTACGTGTACACGTGTACCGTTTTTTCGTGCTCGGTAAACGTTTTTATGTATTACTATTTTTAGCCTGTGTGCGACCCGCCAAACGATGTTTTTCTCGTGAGTCAATTTAAGCGCGAGCGGCGAAATAGTCCTCCTATTTGAACCCCTTCTCCTATTCACCTCGGTGCGTTGAGTCATCGAAAATCGTAGTCGGCAATGAATGAACAAAGCAAGTGGCTCTAGTCGACAGTTCGACACGTCATTTCAATCGCTCTGTGCAGTGTGCGTCCGGCCACTGGCCAGCAAGCGACACGCGGGCAGTGCACAGAGCAGCAAGCGCTACGTCAGCCGCCTGACTACTCTCCCTACCCCCCTCCCCATCCATCCGGCAACTCGTAAATTATACTCTTCTCGACTTGTAGTGTTGTCTTCCGTAGGCATACTCAATAAAATTCGAATCAATTGGGACTCCGGAAGGGCTCTTTATTACTTGGTGCTTGTGGGGGTCAATTATTATGCAGAAAACAAGTAATGTACGTAGAATATATGTCTATCAAAACCTAAAAGTAAACACAGATATAGCGCCTGAAGACATAAACGTGTACACGTGTACACGCTTTTTGAGTAGGGTGTAAACGTTTACTGAAATACACGCTTTTTGACATCCCTACCGTGAAGTTACTGAATAGAGGTCCAGGACCGATTCCAATTTTTTACCGATTGGCTTTGCTTGACACCTTGACCCCTGCGCTATATTTCTTGCAATAGTTTTAAATTACTTTTGTTACATTTGTCTCTTTGATTTGGAATTAATTCCATATATTGCTCTTCACTCAATCCGACGTTTGCGAAACATCAATGTGTCCGCCAAGTCACCCAAACACAACTCGCAAATGACTGCTTTCGAGTATCGATCTGCGTACATATTCGACCTTTGATTAATTCTTCTGCTCAAGAAATTCAAACAAAGAATCGTCATCGAAAATCTTGATCAAGAAATTTCCGAGTCTCGAACTCGAATTGGAGATTTTACCGGTTCTACGACGACTCGCCAAGACTCTGTATTGGTCCAGCTCTAGTAAATACTATTTAGAAATTGCTCCGCATAATACCGACTCCCAAACTGGATGTTTTTAAATGCACTCGAGGCCTATAATTGCATAAATAGGCCTACAGTAAAAATTTGTACACATTTTGGTGGACTGCCACATGTAGGCCTCCAATCCCTCCATGTGGTGGAACGTAATTTTGTGTGATTGATGGTAAATAAAGAATTTGGTATGTTGCTATGGTAGGCCTATGACATGGATGGGGCTAACATTTTCACATGAATGTTGTTTGAATGTTATGCTATAGTATAGACCAGTATAGACCAGGCTAGGGGCATGTACACATGGCACTTATAGCCACCAACATTTAATTACAAAAAGACTGCTGTTAAATTAGCTAGCCTGACATTTATCGGAACAAACGTGTTCATCCAACCTTAATGAAGGTGTTGAGGTTGACCATGCCTCTAGAGGTTGGGTAATTTCAATATTCTAATCAGGAGCCTAAATGGTCAATGTCTGAAGAACAAATCACAGCATAACACGGGAAGAAGTAGATTATGTATTGAAAACCTGAGTAGGCCTAGGCCTAATCTTCAGCTCCAAGCAAAAGTTGACGCCTAGGGCCCCGCTGGGATCCTACGTCCACAAGATGGCGGAATGACAACGCCCCCTTCCACACATTAGGGCCTAGGGTTCAAGAGGCGACCAAGGAAAAGTCCTGCATAGCCTTCACGTCGTTTCACGTTGGTGCTGTCCCGTGCTTATTGATTAGGCCTGAAGGTCCCAGTCCCCATGCCTAATCCCTGTTAAATATGCAAAAACAACAACGTGTTAAGATTGGATCTTAAACACACTACTAGCTAGCCAAGGCACTAGACCAAGTTTCACCAAGCAAAAGGAAAATCCAAGAGAAACAAACGATAACTCACCAACGTAGGAAAAACGTCTCATATTTATGCAACTTGGCTAATCGAGACGAAGGGAGGGACGTAAGGGGCGACAAGGGGCGACAAGGGGTGACAGGCCTGTGCTGGTCAGAACCACACTGCTTAAAATGTCATCATCACTTGTCGCATGTGCGACGGGTTGGGGTACAAGGGATGGTCAGAGTAAGGACCCGCTAGAGATGTGGAGGGGGAGAGGAATAGGAAGGCCAGTCCGGGTGTGAGAGGGGCCAGTCTCGAACAGGGTGTTCTTAGAGTTAGACACGGTTCGGGCTCGGGGCACGGAGTGTCGTTTAGTTCCGAGTGACTAGTTGTTTATAATAAGAAATAGTGTGATTGAGTACGACCGGGTAATAACTATATAATATCAGTGTTTGAGTATGACCTGATAATAACTATATAATATCAGTGTTTAAGTATGACTTGGTAATAACTATATAATATCAGTGTTTGAGTATGACATGGTAATAACTATATAATATCAGTGTATCTATTCATTTTCCGTGTGTTCCACTTCAAGGTTTATTATAATAAAGTGGCATAAATTAATTGTGAGTACAATATTTGCACCCTTCCTACAACGTACATTTAAACTACATTATACATACATAGACGAACGTGTCAATTAGGGGCTCGTCTCAACAAATAACAATATGTGCAACATAAATCGTATTATAAGTGACTAGTGGCTAGTGAACTGTGCGTGTGAAGTCATCGGCCTCAGGGGTGATGACACTGGACAATGTGGGTGAAAACCCGCCAAATATGTGCGAGGCAGTGGCGGGCCGTCGGGTCCCCGAGACTCAGCACGACAAGGTACGTGAGAAGTCGTTTGAATCGGATGATCGGTCAGGAGTCCCAGAACAATATGGTATTCTAGTTGATGTTTCTGTGCCACACGGTTCATTGTTGTCGTCGGGCGTAGCAGCCGCGCCACTCGGCTACCAGGCGTTGTCGGGCGATAAAACAATTTCTATGGTGTTAGTTACCACCATGTATACTTTTTCCAAGGGTTGGGACGTAAGGGGAGACGCGGGGGGAACAAGGGGTGGACAGGCCTGTGCTGGTCAGAACCAGCCACAAGCAAATGCGGAGGGCAGGAGTTCCCCCACGTCGTGGTCGTCTCCGTCTGTGTCATCATCCGTCCATGTTGTCATTGTCGTCGCCGTCGGGGAGGTAGTCAAAGGGAAGGGGAAAGTTCCCCGACGACGACCCAGAGCTCGCCATTAGTTTCAGGGAGTGATACTCCCCTAATCACGGGCCAAACCACGAGAAGGTTGCGAGTTGGACTTTGATGGCCCTCGGGGAATACGAGCAAGAAAACATTTCCAAAAAGGAAAACATTTACTATGCAGTTGAGACAGGAATGTTTTACCAGCTGTTGCTATCCGAAAGGACGATGGCGGTTAAAAGAGGCCGCTGCAAAGTCGGGAAAAAAACAAGTCTCGAATTACTGCACTGTTCTGCTGCAATGCAACATAATCCTGTCAAATAAGATCGTATATTGACGCTTGGAGGAAAAAATTGCGATGTCGCTGAATTTTTGCAGAGATCTTCCTTATATAATACTTATCAACATACTAAAACTCCCCTACAATCAGACTGGAGCTTCAGTCGCCATATTGGAAAATGGCGGCCAAAAGGTGTTTGTTATCGAATATCTCCAAATTGGTTTGAGATAGACAAAATATCTCAATGGCAGAAATATTCCCCATTTAATTCTTTACAAAACAGGTATCTTTTATAGTTTTGGTAGGGGCAACGGTTACGTCACAAAATCGTGGTTTATATGTTGCTTATTGGAGTACCAGCTTATTTCCAAATTTTCACGCCCAGCATCAAACAATGCCCGGTAAATCCGTAAGAAATCGATTTAAATACAAAAGGACTTTTGTACGGGGTTCATGAAAGCTTCCATTAGTATTTTAAAAAATCAGGTCTGCGAAATCGAATTTTGCATTTACCCGGAATTTGGGTTTTTCCATTGTTGGCATTTCCTCAAAAATGCCCTTTTTGACTGTCCATTATTAAGCACTAAATAGCATTGGAGGAAAAATTCTTTCTACGCACATTGAAATGACTCAAATAATGATCCGATTACAATCAAAGTTTAAATCCAATATGGCTGCTAATTTCTAATATCCACAACATCAAAGTGAATTATGTAACAAAAAGAGTGTAAAAACAGCACGAAAACAGTATTCATATTGTGAATATTAGGAATTAGCAGCCATATTGGATTTAAACTTTGGTTGTAATCGGATCATTATTTAAGTCATTTCAATGTGCGTAGAAATAAATATTCCTCCAATGCTATTTAGTGCTTAATAATGGACAGTAAAATATGGCATTTTTTAGGAAATGCTAACAATGGGAAAACCCAAATTCCGGGTAAATGCAAAATCCGATTTCGCAGAACTGATTTTTTAAAATACTAATGGAAGCTTTCATGAACCCCGTACAAAAGTCTTTTTGTATATAAATCGATTTCTTACGGATTTACCGGGCATTGTTTGATGCCGGGCGTGAAAATTTGGAAATTAGCTGGTACTCCAATAAGCAACATATAAACCACGATTTTGTGACGTAACCGTTGCCCCTACCAAAACTATAAAAGATACCTGTTTTGTAAAGAATTAAATGGGGAATATTTCTGCCATTGAGATATTTTGTCTATCTCAAACGAATTTGGAGATATTCGATAACAAACACTTTTTGGCCGCCATTTTCCAATATGGCGGCCGAAGCTCAAGTCCGATTGTAGGGGAGTTTTAGTATGTTGATAAGTATCATTTAAGGAAGGTCTCTGCAAAAATTCAGCGACATCGCAATTTTTTCCTCCAAAAATTCTTATTTGACAGGATTAACAGGAAAACATTGGTTATCGGCAAGTCCAAAAATCCTAGGTGTGTTAAAAAATCGAAGTGCCTAGCTGCCGCCTACGTAGCAAACTCCAAAGCGTGGATGACTTCAAGTTCTTCAAAGATTGATTGTTGCAAATAGATAAGAGTTTCATACTTAAGAAGAGAAAAATTACTCGTCGACAATGCTTCGGCGCACAATGACGTACCATCAGGGTTGAAGAACGGCAAGGTGATACTTTTACCGCCGAACTGTACCTCAATCCTGCAACCTTTGGACCAGGGAATCATCAGATCGGATCAGATCTAAAATCAATGACCTATGCCCCACTCACATCGCAAGTGCAAGAGTCCACGGAGATTTCGGACAGCTCCACCTAAGCAGCATACTGTTAAGCGGGGCACGAAATAAACCGGTACCTAAACTACATGACGCAACTTGTAAACAAACTAAAAGGGAAAAACTAATAATAGACTTTGACAGTAACGCTGGATCAACTCTTTGGTTCTCCAAAAATATGACAACAGAGGTCAACTAATGGTCATTTTGTTTATATGGATTGTTGTTAAATTTTTCTTTTGTCAACCTTCAGTTTGAAAATAATTTTTGAATAAAAATCAAAATATCACTAATAATTTAATAAATATTGATAAAGAACAGTGTTAAGTCCAATAAACACTTACTAAAATCATCAATACCTGTTCTACTTGTTTCTTGTATCTAAACAATTAACCAGTGTAAAATGGTAATAGTAAACAAACCCCATAACCCATACACATTCAGCACAGCAAATAGAGAATTAAACATCGACATCACACTGAACTATGCATGCGAGAGCAACTTAAAGAATTGGAAAGTATAAGTAAATGCATCTTCGATCTACCACATGCTAGTAAGCTTCACTTACTAAACAATAAACCCAGACCCTGGCAACACCCAGCAAGTCGAATGCTATGCAATCAAAACAGCAAACTGGGAAACATTTGACCAACACATAACACAAAAAATCACATATGAATACCTGGAGGTAACCTTCCCCCAACTACATCCCAACACTCAGTCTGAAATAGTTACAAAAACAATAACGGCGGCAAGTCCTATGCCTACCTGAAAGACATGTTCTTCATTTCCTAGTTCGAAGCCTAAATCACAACCAAGAACCCAGGTCTTCCTTAGGAAATTCTTACATTAGGGTAGTGGCAGCACTTGCGCTATAGGAAATTCTTACATTAGGGTAGTGGCAGCACTTGCGCTACCACTTGGTCGGGATTGTGAAATAAGTTTACGTGTGTGAAGAACTGCGGAGGTATGGGGGGGAACATTATTTGACATAGGCAGCAACATCTTCAAAATCTTTTGATAGTTCACAAAGAGCATTCTCAAGTTTGCGAGCCAGATTTGCTGCATGTTCGGAGATCAGAACTTCTCACCTGTGGGGAACTGTTGGGCTCTGTTCCGTGTGGATGAGTGTGGTGCCTTGACACACGAAGGGGGTGAACTACATAACTGAAGTTCGTGATATATGTGTAAAGAAGGCGTCTGGAGGGTAATCAACTTCGTCGGGAGGTAGCATCCAGATGGTCTCGTCTACGCTCTGCAGTCATAAAGGCTGTTGAGCACAGGCGTGATCAGAGTACAGGACACGTGAGTTCTCGAACTGAAGGATATAATCAATGGACCAATCCATGTGTTCGGAGACCACTCTCGTTGGGCTGAGAGAAGTTAATTTTGAGACGGTTCTACTAAGGAGGGCGAGTATAACCTTGTTCCCAAACAAAGGTCATCGGGACTTTCATCAAAGCTTATTTCAATGAACTTGTCAATGAAGCAAAATGTCTGTATACGGATGGTGTAGAATGAAAAGACCAGCATGGAAATATCTGTTACGAAGTTTGTTGCCCTCTGCTTTTTTGTTCATTCAGATGCCCAGTGCTGCAAAACATGGTCCAGTTCAACGGTTAGTTATTATGGATGCTGTTGGTGCTACCATCCAGGTACAAAAACGTATCAAAAACGATGAAGTACAAAAGCATCGTTCACCCTACAGGGACAAACATGACATGGTAAAAGTCTATGATAAAAGAAAGGTTAGACCTTCCCCCTTAATAAATCTGCCTGCTTAATAAATCTGCTGACGACAGTCCCCGGAAGAATGGTGTTTGCTGGCGATGTCCATTTATATCGTTGCTGCAGAGTGTGAAGGTACTCTATTTGCCAGCGCTTCCAAAAGTCATGGACGATCTTTTGCACCAAATGCCAACGAGATAAACAGGCAGTGCGGTTGGTTTGATTGGATATCGCTTTACGTCTCATATTTATGCAACTTGCGGTTGGTGTAGCAGGGCTCATCAGGAGGTGCAGTCAACGGACGAAATATTAGGAAATGACCTGGGGATAGATAGGCGACGTCAGCTGGGTCAGAGGATAAGTGCGTACAACGGGCGCGAGAGTTGAGTACAGCTTCGACTTGTACGAGGACTGTATTGAGCTCCTCGAAGGTAAGGACTTGTTCATTAATGGCGTTCCGTACGAGTTGCTTTGCAGACTTTACCCCGGCCTCCCAGAGTCCACCAAAATGCGGCGCTGAAGGAGGAATAAATCGCCATTCTGTGCCACAAACGGAAGCAGCTTCGGTGATTGCATCCTGATGAATTTGAGAAGTGAGGAGCTGGCTTAGACGATGTATTTCATTGATTGCGCCAATGAAGTTGGTGCTGTTGTCGCTGAATATAGTGAAGGGATGTCCACGACGTCCCACAAAGCCGGTTCTACCAACGACATGGCCGGTTCTACCGACGACCTGACCGGTTCAGCAAAGGCAGGCCACAAGCATAGGCAAGCCACACAAGTGCCTAAATTGTTCAAAGACCTATTCACGAAAACAATATCTTAATACCCACATTATGCTCGACTGTGGCCAAAATGAGCCACACAAGTGTCCCAAGTGTGGCAAGTGTGGCAATACATTTGAGCAACAACTGAGCTTCTGTATACAAATAACAAAACGATTAAACGACAAAATGATACAGTTTAAAGATCTATCTGCTTGGCCTTTCTGCCTCACACACACCTTCTCGACATTCCACTCCTATTGTCTTGTATCCTGATGTGACATTTAACCAAACAAAACGCCGCGGGTCGGGCAAAATGTAGTCGGTTAATGAGTATTCTGTATGACTTACCTAATATTTAAATTACAAAATACTATTTAACAATGGAATCATTTCTGATAAACATTATTTGTGTTTAACGGTCTATTTTCCAAAAATATCAACAACTTTTGCCAATAGATGCCTCTCACGTCGATTTTACTCCAGCGCAACCTAGTTGCGATTTCGAGCACTGAAGCAGCAGATATCTTCTGTGCCGACCCTACCTCTACAGACCAGACATACCTGGCGACAGAAAGGATGAATGGGGAGGTTGACAGAAGAATTCTGACAAGCTCATTTAAATTCTGGTTTCTTTCAATAACCCATCCTACAGCTCACTGCCTTGTCTTTTGTATTCGCCGAATCGGGAGGGCTGACCGACAAGAAAATTCCTGTCTTAATAAACACATTTTTTTATAATTACTAATTTATGAAATTATATATTATATTATTATATATATATTATATATATACATTATTATATATTTATATATAATATATATATTATATTATTATATATAATATATATATTATATATATTATATATATATCGAATCTCTACGACCAAAATTAGCATTTCAGATCAAATAGGATGTCAGAAGTTGTAATGCTAATTTTGGTCCTAGAGCTTCGATTAAAAACATTTTGCAATATGTAGGAGTTGCTGATCTCATATATAATTTCATAAATTAGTAATAATAAAAAATATGTGTTAATTGAGACAGGAATTTTCTTGTTGGTCAGCGCGCGCCGTCTATTCGGCGTACAAAAGAAGAGCATCTACCCAAAACGTTCGTGTTCTTGAAAGCTCAATCAATAATCTATAATATGGGGCTTATTCTTTGACGCCGCTGCACGCTTTCAAATCCAACTTGGTCTGCACCCAGGTATGCTCCAGCCAGATCCCTACCACCAAGCAATCGAGTTGAATAGAACTTGAAAGGGTGGCTTTACATAATTCATACACCTAATAACATAATTCACCTGTCATTGTTTACTATCGCTTGTGCATAAAACATATTAATATGAGGGAAATTGTTACATTTTTCGAAGTAATCGAACTCAATATAGTAAATACGATTGAAGTTGGCTTTTGAATTAAAAATTTCAGGCAAAATTAGACTTTAGCCTTATACAAACAAACCCCAATTGTGTGTCTTCCTTTGAATACACATACGTGATCTGCAGGAGAGAAACAAAGAACCACAACAACGTTACATCCTTGGTATTTCCAATCAAAGTAGATTTGATCGAACCGTCAAATTATTTCAAGGCATACTGTTATAGTACCGTAAAACGGGGTGAACTTGACTGAGGGGGTGAAGTTGACTGAAAACTCCAAAAAAGATTTATGGGTATGGTAATCCCAACTGGGCAACAAAAAAATTCCAGTAAAATTATTAAATGTATTATTAAGAAATGTGCATTCAATAAAGTAGTCTGACCAATTGTGAGATAATTGCTAGTATTAAAAAAAATATATATTCCAAGCGCTTAAAAACGTGTAATGTTTTTTGTTTAAAAAATAGGCACTGGTCAGAATCCTTTCCACATGTTATAAATTTTTGTTTACTGAAGTATATTTATTTACTTACACAATTTAAAATAACAAAATAGTTCATTTGAATTCAATTTTTGGGGTGAAGTTGACCACTGTCTTTAAAGTGGCTCATGCGAGTGAACTGCTCATTCAAATCTCCCCAACCAACTATCTTATTAGTACAAAACAAAAACAATATTTGTGATATTTGGATCCGGTATTATGATTTTATGCAATGTCATATGTTTACTCAGTAAAAATGAAATAGTATAGGATTGTTTATAATTAAAAATGCTTAAATCAACACATTTTCGAAGCCATTTAAAATGTTGCTGGGTTAACTCTAGTAGTAGTTTGTGAATTAGCAGTATAGCCAACATTGTCATACTAAATAATCTAAGAGAAGTGAGCCTATATTTATCAATAATTATTTGTTATTTGTACACTCACATGCATTATATCGTTATAATAAAATAATATGAGTTATACAAAATAGGTATACAATTGAAAATGTATCATTTTATGCGAAAATAACACTACACACAACTGAACATTTTGTTTTTGTGACTATGGCGACATGATAAATACACCTGGCAACCGTAAACAAAGATTCATAGAAACATGGCCGCTCAATTGCATGCTTTGCGAAATTCAGCAGGGAAATTTGTAAAGAGAAAAGTATTAAATCGGACTCAGGCAATAGCATCAGCGAAAAGAAAACGTGTACTAGAAGATGATGATCGGCATGAAAGTAGGCCAACGGGCCGACGAATTGTGGACATAATGCTTTTGGCTGACGAATTATGGTGTCACCAGTGTGATACACCTCTTTCGTTAAAACACGCCACTTCAGAAAGAAAACAGGGACTAAGCTCTACGTTTGATGTAAAATGTCTTCAATGTTCATCGATTTTTAAAGTAAAAACTTCAAAGACTCAAAAGTCGAGCAATGGACCAGTGACTCACGACGTGAACTACAAGGTGGCAATTGGTAAGTTTGCAATAATTAACCCTAGGCATATGCGTAATATTATCCAGGCCTAGGCCGTAGCCTAGCTCGAGACTAGGTAAAGCTACCCTAGGCAAGGCCTAGGAGTAACCGTGAATTACATCAGGTAGGCCTAGGCCTAGAGCCTAGGCCTAGGCCTAGCCATCACTTTATAGGTCCCTACCTAACTGGTCTGGCGTAGGCCTACCATAGCCTAGGCCTAGACCTAGGCCCCACAGATGAATTGGCCCCACTTACATCTATGCCTACTAAATATTTATAGCAAACTCTAGGTCTGGGGCCTAGGCTTAGGCTAGGCTCAATGGTGATTTAGCTTAGGCCTAGCTAGCCTGCATCAAATAGGGCCTAAACCCTAGGTGAACCTAGCCTAGGCCTACCTAGGCCTATGCCTAGGCCTAATATTGTTTGTGAAAATGAGGCCTGGATACATAAATACCGGTACATCAGCTAGGCCTCTATGCTCCTAGCTTACGTTATTAGCAAACACAAAGTCCCTTAGAATTCTAGGCTATGGCTTAGTACTAACAATGTTTCATTTTCTGATTTCAGGTATGATAGATGCAGGTATTGGGGCACAGCAGTTGAATGCAGTTCTGTCTTCACTAAATGTTCCAGTCGTGACAGAATCTTTACTCAAGCGACATGAACGAAAAGTAGGGCCTGCAATTGAAGCAGTTGCAAAAGCAACATGCCTAAAAATGACAGCGTTAGAAAGAGAGCTTTCGATTGATTATCCGATAAGTGAAGGCTCTACAATTAATGACCGATCCATACTGGAACCCCTATTTGAACGAGAATTTCCCTCTTACCTGGCCATTGCCAACAATAGGCCTAAGTCAGAAGACATAAATGGTTTTCAACCAGTAATATGCAGTACACCAACAAGAGTAAATGCTGCATTTGCTACAAGAGTATCCACAATCACAACTCAATCAACAGAGAAGGAAAGTGGAACTACTAGCCCTAGCACTACTGTCATATTCAGTGGACCTGTTCCAATTGCTGCAACTTTTGACGCTGGTTGGCAAATGCGGGGGAATGGCAAAACCTACAACAGCCAGTCAGGTATGTAGGGCTACCGTACATGATACCATGGAACCTAAATATAAGATTTTTTTCTGTACCGGTAATACAAGTTTCACAGTTCATCTCCAAGAGTAGACCTAGTCCTAGGACTACTATTTTGAAAGTGCAGGGTCAAAAATTAAATGATTTATTCAGAGTGCATATTCTTATGTAGGGCTACCGGTACAACCAGTTAAAGAAGGCATAAAGTACTGATAGGCCTATCTAATCTGGCTGTCCTGTAATTGAGATGAAATACCTAGTTAAATACATTTTTAGTGTAGGCCTATGCTAAAGTTCTTGACAAACCGAAGGCATTTCTGCCTAGTGTTGTTGAGTAGGCTACGTTTAGTTGTTCTTGAAAAGTATTTATAATAATTGTTTTGTTCCAATGATTTTTAAGCCCCGCAGACTTGGGACGTTGTGGGTTTGAAGAAAAATTGCCAAGCAACTAGGCCTAGGCTTTTTGTATAATTTTTTTATTGTAGGGTACCAGTATCTGCATAAGCCTAGACTAAATATAAACTTATTTTCACTTGCCCAGGTGATCAACTAGGCTAGGCCTCGAAGTTTGAAAACCTTATCAAGCCCTGCTATCTTTTTACACATTCATGATTTGCAGATATAACTATGCCTATGTTTTGAGTAAAAAACTAATTTTGTTTGTAAAATTGATTCGCAGGTCATGGAGCAGTTATGGGCTACCACACCAGGAAGGTCCTGGATTTTGCAACCCGTTGCAAAATTTGCCGGAAGTGTTCCAGCAACATTCCGCAAGCTAAACACGATTGTCGGTGTAACTTCGCTGGAAGTGCCAAAGCCATGGAGCCCGATATTGCCGTACAACTAGTGGCACACAGCGCCATCCTCAAAGAAGCCGACGTAACTGTCTCGGTGCTTGTTGGGGACGATGATTCTTCAACGATGGCAGCATTGAGACGTGATGGTGCGGGAAACACTATACAAAAGTGGTCTGACGTTACTCATTGTAAAAAGAATGTAGGGAATGCCCTTTACAAGCTACAACCAAAGATCCGGATTCTTTCACCTAAAGTTATTAAGTATTTGCAGCGTTGTTTTATGTATGCCATCAGCCAAAACCGAAACAATCCTATTGCCGTACAAAATTCTATCCTTAATGTAACGGACCATGTGTTTGGGAAACATGATGGCTGTGGCGACTGGTGCAAGTTCCGATTGAAGCCATATCCTGAGTCTCGTTACCCATCGTTGCCACGGGGTGAATGTTTGAGTGGTATAGACTTAGAAAATGCCATTCGAGCTATATTTGTTCGGTACTCTGGCCACTCGGACAAACTTGCCCCGTGTGCATCAACACAGTCGAATGAGGCACTTAATTCAGCCATTTCTGCCAAAAACCCAAAGGCAAAATTTTACAGTGGCAGCGAATCTAATGATTATCGAGTGGCTGCCGCTGTAAGTCAAGTGAATGTAGGGACTCAGTATGTAATATTGTTTGTTGTTTATTTGTTTTTGTTTATTTATTATTGTAATAATTTTTCAAGTTCAGTAGAATTAAGTGGAGCGGTAATAGTGCTGAGTGTAATGTTTTGCAAGCAGTGGCAAGGTCTTGGCGTGGAATGTCGCGTCAGCCTTGTTATTGTAATGATTGAAAAGCTGTTAATAATAATACGTTACGATGTGCTACGTTGTCTTGGTATACATTTCTGTTCTAGTTTGTTTGTCTGTTTTAGTATTTTTGGCTGCCTTGCTTCTTACATGTTTGGACTCTTGTCACGAGGGGCTGCAGTACTTGCCTGCATATTTCGGACGAGTCTCGGAGAATTGTCCTGGACTACGTCTACACTGTCGGGACACACTGTCATTTACTTCATTGATAGAGGAATTATAAACAGGAGATTTAAGAATGAAATTTACTTAGCAATGACAGTAGATTTTAATGTGTTGTGATTGTTTTTTTTATGTGTTGTATGCACAGGCAATTAAATAATAACTATATTCTGTTTTTGTTTGTTCTTGGCTTGTCTGTGTTAGTTTCAATTCGAGTTTTTCAGGTGTAAACGAAATGTTTTTAGATGCTGACCTACAGAGGTTATGCTTGCCTAGGAAAGTTTACTGTCAAGTAGAGTCAGAGTTTTTTTTTCTTTCTCTTTTATTCATATTGTATGTTGTTGTGTATGTCAAAGGTAAATCTGTGGTATGGTTGCAGGACACGAACTCGCCACCGAGGAGAAGCTTTCGCCCGAGCCCACGTCACACGTCGTCGCCGTTTCCAAAAATCAAAACAGTAATAAAAAAGTGAAGCTCGTCGATGTCTCCCACGAACCCGCGTCCGATCGCACGTCAGGAGGAAAGTCACCAAGACAAAGATCCTTATCAAAGTCACCCGATCCCGCATTAGAAAAAGAGATGAGGAGATCAAACGAAATGTCGCCCGAGCCCACGTCACACGTCGTCGCCGTTTCCAAAAATCAAAACAGTAATAAAAAAGTGAAGCTCGTCGATGTCTCCCCCGGCCGAAGAGGCAGATCCGTCTCATTTTCACCCGAGGCCGCATAAGGAGGTACCTCCTCCACTGCTTCCTATCACCCCGAAACAGGTGAGTCATCGATTTCAATATATATTTTCGTAGTCTCACGTGTTCCAATGTGTCCCGTAACTTTATCCAAAATATTCTATTGAATATCTCGATTTTGACCCGTATTTCTCACAATAATCTTGCAATGTTTTCTAAAACAAACTCGAAAAAGTGAATTGCAACATGTTGCAATAGATATTTGCGATATTTTCAATAGCCCTTGGAAAATGTCTAAAAAAATTCGTCCATTGAGAAGATATGCCATTAGATGTTTTGTAACATGTTTCGTAACACCAAAAAAGTGTTTTGCCACATGTTGCAATTCATACATTTGCAATATTTGACATAAGACATTCCTATTTGCAAAATATGCCATTCATTATATGTTCTGTAAAATAATCTTTTGTCACCGCCTCGCGGGGTCAATTACCCATGGATCTCAAAAACAGTTGTTGATCCAGTTAGGCGACACCGTAACGAGTATTTCTAGGTGGACACATCCATAATATAACAAAATTTTCTAAACATTTTTCTCGTTATCCCGCAGAACACGAACGCGTCACCAAAAAGATGAGGAGATCAAACGAAATGTCGCCCGAAATCACGTCACAAGTCGTCGTCGTTTCCAAAAATCAAAAACTAATAAAAAAAGTGAAGCTCGTCGATGTCTCCCACGAACCCGCGTCCGATCGCACGTCAGGAGGAAAGTCACCAAGAGAAAGATCCTTATCAAAGTCACCCGATCCCGCATTAGAAAAAGAGATGAGGAGATCAAACGAAATGTCGCCCGAGCCCACGTCACACGTCGTCGCCGTTTCCAAAAATCAAAACAACTAATAAAAAAAGAAGCCCGTCGATGTGTCCCCCGGCCGAAGGGCCCAGACCGTCACTTTTTCCCCAAAGGCCCGCAAAAAAGGAGGCCCCTCCTACGGCTTCCTTTTTCACCGAAACAGGGTGAGTCATGGGTTCAATATATTTTTCCCCGTCAGTCTCACGTTTTCCCAATGTGCCCCTTTACTTTACCCAAAATTTTTCTTTTTGAATTTTCTCTTTTCTGACCCAAAATTTTCAAAATAATCTTGCAATTTTTTTTCAAAAACAAACTCAAAAAAAAGGAGAATTGCAACATTTTGAAATAGATATTTGCGAGATTTTAAAATTGGGCCCGGGAAAAATTGTCTAAAAAAAAAACGTCCATTGAGAAGAATGCCTTTTAAAATTTGAAACCCATTTTTTCGTAACCCCAAAAAAAGGTTTAAATGCAAAGGTGATTTCATACATTACCCAATATTTGACGTTAAGACATTTCTGTTTGAAAAAATATCCCCATTAAATTTTTTTAAATGTTTCAAAACACTAAAAAATTTTTTTGGGAAAACATGTTGAAATTTCAAAACACTTGCAATTTTTTACGAAGGGACATTGAATTTGAAAAAATATGCCATTCCTTTAATATTTTCTGTAAAAAAATTTCTTTTTTTTCACCGCCCCCCCGGGCGGGTAAATTCCCCCGGGGATTAAAAAAAAATTTGTTGTTTCCTTTAAAGGGGAACCTAACGAGTATTTCAGGTGGAACATCCTTTAATTAACAAAATTTTTAAACTTTTTCCCCGGGATCCCCGGGAAACACGAAGCGTCACCAAAAAGAGGGGAAAGTTTTCAAACGAATTTGGGGCCCCAAATCACCAAAAAGTCGTCGTTTTTCCCAAAAAAATCAAAAATAATAAAAAAGTGAAGCTCGCGTTCCCCCCCCCAAACCCCCCCCCCCCCCCACCGCCGGCCCCAAAATCCCCACGTCGGAGGAAAGTCCCCAAAGAAAAAAGAATTATCAAAGTCACCGATCCCCATTAAAAAAAGAGATGGGGGAGATCAAAGAAATGTCGCCCCGAGCCAACGCACATCTTCGCCTTTTCCAAAAATAAAAAAAATAATAAAAAAAATGAACCCGTCGATGGCCCCCCGGCCGAAGACCCCAAAACCGGGTCTTTTTTCACCCAGGCCGCATTGGGAGGTCGACCCTCCGCCCCTTCCTATCATCCCGAAACGGGTGAGCCACCCTTTTCAATATACATTTTCGAGTCTCACGTTTTCCCAATGGGGTCCCGAAACCCTTTATTAACTTAATTTAAAAAGTATTTTTAAAAAACGTGAAAAAAAAAGAAAAAAAAAACTGAAAGAGTCACGATTGTGTTATTCCATTGTTTATATCCAACAGCGTAGGCGTACGCGAACCCAAAGCTTTTGCAGTGAAGTTTGAATTAGCTGTATTTGAATTAAGGATTGTTTACTGTATTGTTTCAGGTACCTATAAACGGTAAAGGGGTTTTTTAAACCCTTTAAGCTTGGTCAAAAAGTAAACCCCCACTCGAGTGAGGGGTGAGGCAGGGGGCCCAAAAAAGAAAAAGGCCTAGAGTAGGCCCTACAAAAAAATAAAAGGGGGCCCGCTGATAAAAGAAACCTCAGAAAAAAGAAAACAATTTGGGTAAAACAAATGTCCCCTGGGGGGAAATAAACCCCCAAAATAAGAAACCCCATCCCCAAAATAACTAAAATCCAAACCACCTGTGGACACCAAAAGTGTCCCACCAAGAGCCCCCAAACAAGGGATTACTAGTTACCCCTAGACGAGGAGGGCCTGTCCCAAATCCGGGGGGGCCTGTTCCCCAGTTTGGGGTTTTCCCAAATTTTGGGGGTTTTGCCACAAAAGTCCCGGGTTTAAAGAAAACCCTATAAAAAATTTACCACCTTAAATTTAGGCCCATACCCAAAACCCAATTTGAAAAAATAAAATTTGGAAAATAGGAATTTGCCCCTTGGTACATAAATGTTGCAAAACAGAACTTTTTAAAAAGAAAGGAACCCTTACATGCAATAAGCCTTTTAAATGTTAGGAATGCAATTTTTAAAAATTGTTTTTTTTAATAACTTCTTAACCCCTATTAAAGATGGTTGTTTGGGCTGGGTCAATTTTTAAAAAAAGGTTGTTTTTAAAATTCCCAAAAAAAAAAATTCACTTGATCGATAAATGGGAGCTGATTCACATACATTTTCCCCAAAACCCTTCCTCAGAATAATCTTTTTAAATTAATTTTTTTTGAAAGGCCCTAGTTACAGTGTACCCCTTATGCCTAACCCTTGGAAAGTGAAGAAATGGAACGTCAAGAATGGGTATGGCACAAAATTTAATTTTTTCTAGAAGGGGAACCCCAAAATCAGAATTGGTCAAAAGAAATCGGCCCTTTCTCCACTTTAAATAAAAAATTTTGAATGGTCCCGGGGTAGAGGGGCAACCCTAGGGGGTTGTGTATATTTTTTTGAACAAAATCGATGTTGGTTTTTTAAAAAAATTAAAAAAAAAAATTTTAAAAAAATTAAAATTTTTAAACAAATCGTTATGAAATTTTGTTTTTGGCCCAAAAGTACAACATTCTTCCTATTTTCCAAAAATTTTAAAGCTAAACGGTCAAGCCCCCCTTAAAAAACTTTTTGGGGAAATTTATAATTCAAAAAAATGATTTTAAAAAAAATAAAGGGAGGGCAAGGAAGATGAAAAAAAATACATTTTAAAAGAACCCCATGACGTGAATTAGTAAATCCCCAAAAAGATTTTTGGGAAAAGAAATTATGTTTTACAATGTCAAAAATCAGTTGGGCCCCTTTACACTGTGTGGGGGGCCCTTTATGGGAATGTTTATGGGAAATTTTCCCACGTCCCCGGGGGCCTCCCCCTCAAAAAACCGTTAAAAACTAAAGCGTTTTCCTAGTGTATGTAATGTTGGTAGGCCTACACATGGAATTATGGGGTTCCCGGTAGGAAAGGGGGACTTAAGTCCGAAACAACAGGGTTACCCTCCGTTTTTGACCGATTTTGTATTAAAAAAACACTTAAAAAAATAAAATTTTAATAATGAAGGTTTGAAATTTACCCCGGCCCCGTTAAAATTAAAAAACAACTAGCCTATGAAATTTAATATGGCCGGCTGGAAAAAAGGATGTCCCTAGGGCCCTCCCCTTAAAAAAGCAAAAAACCGGCCCAGATCTTTTGGAGCCAAAGTAGGGGAAAATTAGGAAATCAAGAGGGGCGATAAAAACTTTTTTGAAGTGAGGTTGGGAAACCCCGGGCTTTTAAAGGAAAAAAAAAATTGGAATAGGTTTTTTTTTATACACCTAGGCAACGGTCAAAATTGAAATTTTTTTAAAATTTTAGTGAAACCCAAAAAAAATTTAAAAATGTTGGGGGAAATTTAAAAAAACCAAATAAAGTTTTGGCCCCAGAAATCCAAACCCTCACTGCGGCTGTGAGGTGAGGGAAACGGGCCGAAAAAATGCGTCAAGGAAATAGGCAATTAAATTTGACATGGATAAGAGTTAGCCAGAAAAACCCCTGGATGCATTAGGACGTTAAAAGCCCTCATTAAGTAAAGGGCCCAACCCTTTTTTAAAAAATGGTTTAAGGGTTTTTTTAACCATCACAATCTATTGAAAATGCCCCAATTTTACATTGAGTTGCCAGGGGAGATATGCACATAAAACTTTTTCCCAAATCCTACCAGGCCCCTCCCCCCCTCCCCCAATTCGAGTTCCTCCACCCCTTCCACATTTTTTCCCATGCTGTCCTGATTTGCAAATCTTTTCAAGGATGAATTTTTACGGGGCACGTTCTTTTATAAAAATTAAAAAAAGCGCAAATGTGGAAAAGGTAGAGAGAGTTTGGCCCCTTTTTTTTTTAATTCTTACTCTTGAAGGGGAAAGGGTTTTTGGCTATATTTTTACAAGATTTTGTATTTGGGGATCTAATTTTTTTTTCAAGTTCTACCGAAACCCTTTTTAGAAATGTTATTGTTTTTATGATAAATTATTTTTAATTTTAAAGGGTTTTTTAAGCATAACCCCAAATTTAAGGGCATAGTTTTTTTTGGCCATAAAAGGGTTTTCGAAAAAAGTTGCCCCGATGAAGTTCAAACCCCAGAACCCTATCCCCCCGGGAAAAGTAAACCCAGTCACAAAAAAAATTAGCATTTAAAGAAAAGGTTTTATTAAATTCATAGCAAGTCGTCAGAAAAACAATTATGTATTACAAATTACTAGGAAGTTTCGCAAACGCTTTTTCGGGCCCCCTTGTTGGATGACCCCGTTAATTGGGCCTTTTATTTTTTTTATATATTTTTTACTTTATGTTTAGGGCCATTTTCCCAAACATGATTCATTTTTTTCACTTTTTTAATTTTTTTTAATATCACAATCAGTTAATCAGAAAATTTTTGTTAAAAAAAGAATAAGAAAAAAATTAAATTTTTATATGGTAATAGGAAAAGGATTTTAAAATATTTTGGGGATTCCCAAAAAAAAATTTTTATTTTTGTAGCATTGAAAAGTGAATTTAATGCCAAGTTTCAAAACCCATGGTACGGGTTTTTTTAACCCTGTGGGCCCCCCTATTATTAAAACCCTTTTCTATGATTTTAAACCCCCTTACTTTTTAAGTTTTAATAGGATTTGGGCCCCAATTTGGTAAAAGATCCCCTTTAGATTTGATTTTTTTTTATGTTTCTTACCTTTCCCTTTTTTTTTTTTTGTTTTAGTCCCAAGGACTCTTTGGGAAAGGTTGGGGGGAAGGGACATTTTAAAGTGCCCCCCGTTCCCCCAAAGGGCCCAAAAGTAAATGTCAATGGGACGTGGCCAAGTAGATTTTGAAATCTTTTGGCCCCCTTATGCGTCACACTCCTCATCCAGAGCCCATATCTTGGGCCCCCTAGCTTGAATCTTACAAATAAATTTTTGGTGCGACCTTCCCCAACCAACACTTTGCCTATTTCCCTTTTTCAATGAAGCGAAGCATTTTTTGGGGGGGAATTTAGATGTGAATATATTTTTTTTTTTTTTTTTTTAACTTTTTGGTTTAGGGGTTCCCCCTTTCTGGGCCCGGGGTAGAAGGGGCCCAGACCCTGGCCTGCTAAAAGAAAAAGGGCGATTAAAGAGAAAAAAGTCCCCCTCGCAAACATCAGCTAGAAGAGCGGATTTATATTACTCCCCAAAACTAGGGGGCGAGCTCTGGCAATCTTTCATGGGGGCCCTTTCCCCCCTTTCCCCTTTGACGACCCCCCGGCGCCGAGGGACAAGACCAACGAACGATGCCCAAAGACGAGACGCCCGCGCCCCGTGAAAAACCCCCCTTCCTCCCTTAACCGTGGCGCTTCTGACCAGCAGGGGCCCCCTCCCCCCCCCCTTTTTGGTTTTAGAGTGGTGCATTATGACCCCCGGTTGACGCGTTTCTTAACCCAATTTAAACCCCAAAAAGGGTTTACGGGTTCTTTTTTTCTTTTTTTAAATTTTTATTATCATATCACTAACGTCCCCGAGGTTTTTTTATAAACCATGAAATTTAAAACCCCTATGTTTTCCAAGTCTTTCAACACCTATGCAAATAAACCCCATTTCTTTTTAATATATTTTGTCTTAAGGATTCAAACATTGATCATCTAAATTTGAACTATGATAGTATTTTAAAAAAGCCGAAATTCTATCTATCGTAAAGCAAGATTTTGTTTTGGAAGGAACCCTCAAGGGTTCATAGGCTTTAAGGATCAATAATGTTTTAAGTTTACTTCAAAATTTAATTAGATCTTAAGATTTGCAAAAAAAAAAAAATTAAAAAACATAGAGTTTTATGTTTTTGCTTCGCCCTATACTTTTGTAGAATGTTTTGTCTATAACGACAAAGTGTTGTGGGGGGGTACTTCATTTTTAAGGAAGGGTTTTTTTGGGAATGTGCAAGACTTTTAACAAGAGGGGTTTTTGCCTACAAAAAATAAAGGGAATAGGGGGGTTAATATTTTGTTTTAAGATAGCGGCTTTCAGTGACCCTTAAAAAGTAACTAGATGATGAAGGCCACACATTTTTTCTCCCCCTTCCCTTTGCAATTTAAAAAAGATCTACATTTAGAATGCCCCCAAAATTCTATTCCATAACGTGGGAGTTTAAAGTTGGGAATGATAAATTTCTTTGCCACAAAAACCCCTTTGCTTTTTCCCTTTTTTGGATCAAATTGGAAGCAACCCAAACTAAATTACTACATGGGGACTAAAAACAATGTTGTGCCCCAAACAAAAGTTTTTTATCTAAAATTATGTTAGAGACTTTAAATGCGATACAGGCAAAAAAATTAATTTTTCCGGAATTTGTTATAAAAATTGATTTTTTTTTAGTTAGTTTTTAGGTTTTTAAGGGGGCACAAACATAAGGTTTTTTCAGTCCCCGTTTTCTTTTATATAATGAATGTTTTTTTTAAATTTTAAATTGTTACAGCTGTTTTTGATTTCAGGTTTTTAAAAACTTTGGGTTATGTTGTCAGATTCATCAAATAAAATTTCTTTTAAATTAGGTTTTAGTTTAAAATCATTCCTCTCGTCCATGTGTTGAGGACATTCTACCAAAATGTGCTTCACTGTTAAAATCTCACCACACTGCTCACAGGGTGGTGGGTCTTCACCTTTTAAAAGGTATCCTTGAGTTAACTAGATAGACTAGATAGATAGATGTTAACGTTTTTGTGATGATTAAAACTGAATAAAGTTGGTTTTGCTAGAATTAAATACTAATTTATTGTTTTGATACCAGTCACTTGCTTTAGCTATTTTATTTTCTGCATTAGTTTTAAGTACAACACTTGATGAGCCTTTAACAAGCAAGCTGCCGTCATCAGCAAAGAGTTCCGAATCATCAACGACAAAAGAAAAATCATTGGAGTAAATAATGAAGAACAGAGGGCCAAGAATGGAGCCTTGAGGCACCCCACATACAATTTTACTAGGGTGTGTAACAGATGTCGCTAAGTCAACAGCAAATGGCAAACAAAAAAAACTTGCACCAAACATTGAAGTGAAAAATGGTGTTCGAAAACCTATTAAGTCTTTTCCAGTAGTCGACTACCACTATTGATTTAAGTTATATAACTGAGTGGATAGACTCTAAATAAAATTTATTTATTTATTAAACTATAAAAAAAATCGACCAAAAAGTCAAAAAACTAACTCTGCCAAAAATTCATGAACTTTATTTAGCACGCAAATTTGTCATTGACAACAAGCCTGTTAAACAAAGTTTTTTGAAAAGTTTTCAACACTGAATACAACTTTAGTTTGTGCATGTGATAAGGTTTGCAATAAAGCAGTTTCCAAACAAACTCAGATTGTGATTTTAAATGTGTACAAAAAAGTGAGTGGGATGCAATAAAAAAGACAGCTCGGGCAACAGGAATACACCGTCTTACCTTAGCACAAGTGATGAAACACGGTCCCAAAACGCCCAAAAAAGGAGGAAATAAAATAAGTCGTTTTGCGAAAGTGGATAACTTTCCGTGCGATCTTATTCAAAGGGTGATAAATGGATTCTTTAAAGAAAAAAACAAAAAAACATTAAAAAAATTCCCAAATTCCCCCCTTTCCCGTTTTTTTTTGTTTATTTTGCCAATTTAAATAGTCAGTTTTATTGACCCCCTTATTTTTTTCTTTTAAAAAAATACTACTTAAATAGTATCCCAAACCAAGGTTTTAAATTTTAAAAACCCGTTGTAAGATAGGCCCTTTTTTGGAAATTTTGGGGAGTCACAGAGTTGCTAACGCGATGGAACAGCCAATTACCCCCCTTGAATTTTGCCCCACGCCAAATTCAAGGGGGAACCCACATGAATTTGAATTTTTGAGGTTTTGACCATTTTATAAAGGTAACGGCCAAAGGGATGGGAACCACAAGGGGCACCGTCTTAAAAGAACCCAGAAAAGCATAGGGGGAGGGATTACTTGGGGCTTGTTTGTCATATTGTTTTTTGTGTGCCCGGGGGGGGTTAAAAACCCAGAAAATAAATTTTAAAATTTTTAACAGAAAAACTAATCAAAAAAAGCTTTTTAAAAAAAAAAACCTTAAAACTGGAAAAAAGGGGGCCCCCCCGGGGGAATTTTTTGTAAAAGAGGTTAAAAAGAAAATATTTTCAGGCAAAAACCAAAGTTACAAAAAACAAAAAAAACAAAATTTTAAGCAAAAAAAAACCTTGTAAATTCTAATTTTTCACTTTGAACAAATAATTTCAAATTAACTTTTTTTCAGGCTTTGCAGCGAACCCCCAGGGAGCAACATTTAAAAAATCTCTTGACAGGCAAAAAAAGGAGAATAACCTTTTTTTAAGAAGCCCTATTTTAAAAGTTCCCAAAATGATGAAAAACGAAAGGAACACAGCCCTAATGGGGGCCCCCCACCCCATCAAAGGTACCCGTATGAAGGCAAGCCACGAAGGGGGACAAAACCTTCGGGGCAAGACAAAGGGGACCCTTCCGAGGGACCCCGCCCCTGGTTTTTTTTTTTTTTTTTTTTTTGAGGGGGGGTTTTTTTTTTGGGTGATTTCGTGTAAAAAAAAGTAGTCAAAGGGTTTTTCGGGCGCAAAAATTTCAGCTGAGGGAAGCTTTTTTAAAAGTAAACAAACCCTTAAACCCCTGGTGAAAAGGCAAAAAGATGTTTAAGGAATAAAGAAGAATAGAAATTTAAACGGAACACAAAATTTTTAAAGTTAACCCACATTGAAAAAATGCCTTTCTGAAACTTAAAATGGTGCAACGGAACCGGGAAACAATGCAGGTGCTCTGAAAAAACAAAAAGAGAAATCCCCTTCCAAAAAAACCCTCCGAGAAAAAAGAAAAAAATTAAATGAGAAGGAAAAGGGAAAGATCCAAATACGCGCAAAAAGCTAACTCGCTAAAATGAACGAAAAAGGGGAAAAAACGTCCGGGGGAAAAAAAATGCCGGGGGGAAAGGGGTTTGGCGGGGCCCTTTGTTTGGTCAGCGGGTGTATCAAAGGGGGGGCCCGGTTTTCGAAAAAGGGCTTTGGACTGGGGGCAGTTCTGTTTTAAAAAGAGGAATTTGGTTTTAGTATTTTAAAAGGGGGAGCATTGAAACTAACGCGGGTACCCTTTTTAAAGGTTTTTTTACGCCTAAAAACTTTATTATCATGGAACCAAAATCCAAAGGAACGGGCACTCCCCGAAACCCCTTAAAAATTTTCTTGGACAAGTATAGGGGAAAAAGGGTTTAAAGGGCAACAACCCCCTAAGGAAAAGGTCGGGGGTTTTTTTTGGGGGGGGCAAAATTCTTCAACCGATTTGTATCGGGGATAAAAAACCATTGGAAATTCCCAAAGGTCTACTAAATTGTTTAGTTTAAAAAAAACCTTTTTTCCCCAGTGGTTGGGAATCCGGTGCCCTTCATTTACCAACCTACCAAAACGGGACACGGGTTTAAAAACTTTGGACAATTTAGTTGTTGTATTGGGGTTTTAAGGGCAAAAAAACCTTTTGGCCCGTGGAGAGTAGGTTTTTTAAAAATTTACATCGCTTTTTTTTTCGAAAAAAAATTGGATTTTCCAAATTCTCGAAAATTTTTTTTAAAAGGTTTTTTTAAAATGCCTTTGTCAGGTTAAAACTAAATGGCAAATTAACCCCCCCTTGGGTTGGGGTTTACCAAAGGTACCCTTTAGATTTGGGTCGGGGGCGAAAAATCTTCCCGAAAACCCAAAGAAACCGGGGGCACCACCAAAATTTATTTTTGGGTTTGCCCCCCCCCCGCGTTTGAAATTTTTAGTGGGTTTAAAATAAATAATTGGTTTTTTTAATTTTAATTTGGGGAAAATCATTTTAAAAATAAGAATCCAGGCCCCCAAAAAAAATTTGATTTTTTTTTCCAAGGCAAAAGGGTTTTTAAATTAAGGGTTGTATAAAAATTTTAAAAAAGTTTTAAATTATGCCCTGCCTTTAAAAGGGCCCCAAAAGAGCAAACGATTTTTTTTTTTTTTTTTTGTTTTTTTTTTTTTTCCCTTTTCTTTTTTGAACAGTCATCTTTTTTTTTTTACGTCGTTTGTTTCCTAGGTCTTTTAAAAAAAACGTATTTTAAATCGTTTATATATGCGAATTCCTTAAATTACGGATTTTAACAAAAAACCCCGCATAATTATTAAAAAAAAATGGCATAAGATGCTTTTTCCACTTGTGGGCTAAATAATTCTAAAATGTCGTTTTTTTACCATTGTAGGCTAAAAAATTAAAAATATCTTTTAATTAAGAAACTACGGGGGGCAGCGAAATTAAATCTTTTTTTCTCACACGCAACCCCCTGCCCAAAGGGAGTCCGGGGGAAAAGGGGGGGACGGCCTGTGCTGGTCGAACCACCCACAAGCGTATGGGGAGGGCGGGGGTTTTCCCCCACTCGTGGTCGTCTCCGTCTGGTCATCATCCTACGTGTGTCTAGTCTTCCCCTTTTGGGGAGGTAGTCAAAAGGGATGGGGAAAATTCCCCGCGACGCCCCAGAGCTCCCCATTAGTTTCACGGAAAAAAACCCCCCCAATCACGGGAAAACCCACGAGAAGGTTTCGAGTTGATTTTCCTGATTGGGCCCCCTAGGCTCGGGGTGTGGGACGCCCTAGTTTTTTCTTGAGAAGGGGTAACAAATACTTAAGAAGCATGATTGACGCATGGAACCGCATAAGTTTCGAATTGTACTAAGACCTTCTTTAAAAAAAACGCTTACACGAAACACGTAACCATGATGGGACTCAAGGTGTTTGTTAAAATTTTTATTGTGAGGGTTTATAGAGGGTATAATGTAAAAATGTCTTTGGGTATGTAATACCGGGTATTTTTTAGGATACAAGGGCTAAGTCCTGGGCCATTCCGCTAGGACTTTAAAGGGTCTTATTGATAATTTTTCTATATGGGTATTTGGGGGGAAATTTACATATGGGGCCGTCATATCTACAGGTGGTAATAAGCCCAAAGGGTTTGGTATACGCTATCGTCCAGCAGATATATTCGCTGTGAGGGGAACACGAGGGGCCCACATTTTTGTCGGATTTGGTGGTGGGGGATGGGGATCGAGCTCTAGCTATTTTCCCCACCGGCAGAAGAGCCCCCAAAAATGGCAAAGGGGTCGATGCTAGAGCGAAGTTGTGCCCCGGGGTTTTTTTAGAAATAGTTCGGAACCCGCTATGCATAGGTTGCATGATGCACCCCTTTTTGGGCAGAAATTGCTTTAGCCATAGAAGACCAAAACTCCAAAATAAATCTGCCAAAAACCATGCCTTTTTTCCAAAGTGGTGAAACACGGAGAATTCAATTAAAAATGGTCATTTTTTAAATTAAAATTTTGCTCTTTTTAAGTTTAAAAATAATGCTCATGTAGTCATTTTTTAGTATTGAACGGTGATACTGAAATTAAATACAACAAACACATTTTTTTAAAAATATCTTCCAAATGTATTTACTTGATTTTTAAAATGTGAAATAAGTAAATCAATTAGGATATGGGTAAATAGATTAAGTAGTTTTTATTTTTTTTTTTTGGGTTGTTAGCAATAAAATAAACTAATTTTAAACTTTGTGACTTGATATACAGGTGTGGACTAAAGATATTGCCTTTTAATTTTCCAAATATCCAGTTTATGAAAATCAAGGGGTTTTTTTGTCTCCCATGCCATTTTTTTCCTAAAAACCTCTTACAATCGAATTATAACATCTTTATTGGGGGAATTGTTTGAAATTTTACATTTGGGGCAGTACCCTATCAATGGGTATTTTTTTTTTGCAGAGCACCCAAAGGTTTCACAAAAAACAGAGTAGGACATTTTTTCCTAAGGCATCCCCCAAAATAATCCTCGACAAACGAAAAATAAGTGTCGATTTGGGTTTTGAATAGAAATGCAATTTAAAAATCGTGGCAATTTTTTTGTTTTTAATTATATATTTTTTAATGGAAATGTATTTGTGCAGTGCCATGTTTCGGGGTTTGCTGCTAAGTACGATGTTCTACGTCTTGAATAAACCACAGTCAAACCATAAAATGTCGGATCGGTGGCCATCTTATTTTAGCAAATGGTTCTTTTTTAATTCTTCCCTCCACTGATTGTTCGACTTTGCTTCCTTTCATCTACAGTGGTGAGCGGTAAAAATTTTTAAATCCCCTTATTGATAATGAATGGCAAAAATCTCGTAAAAACACTTTTTTACATGGAATGGACAAGGCAAACCGCTGATGCAAAGGGTTAGCCCCGGACGCTAGCAGGACGACGCAAAGGCCCGCTTGCACGCTCTTTTCATGTCCCTGTTTGACAACGACGACACGACGACGATGATGATGACGACGACGTGAGTCGCAACAACAATTAAATGGCGGCAAAGCAGGGGCTGTATAATACGCGGGGTAAAAATTAATTGCGGCCTTTTCTCCTGTGTGTGATATTCCGATTTAATACAGCAGAGGTTTATTTCGGCTATATATAAAATTTTTTTTAATTTTGTATAAAATATTATCAGAAAAACCCCTTTTTACCCGAGCTGGATAGACCGGTGCAGCGTGACAATACTATGGAAAAACAAGGCGTATGAAAAAAGAAAGATTGAAAGGTTTTATTAAATCCCAGCTCTTAAATTGGGAGTACCTTGAGATGCAAGTTTCGTACACCTTTTGGCACTGTTTTTCACACCCTCTCCTTACAGGAAAAAAATACAGTATTAAACGTGGGTAATCGACTGTTTCCCCACAAAAAGGAGGGTACTCACCTGGGGATGGGGTGGGGCCCCTTTTCCCCGACTAACAGAAACCCAGACCATTTGGCTCAAAGTACACAGGAACGGGCAAAGGAAAAAAAAATGGCGATCAACCGTTGTCTCGGCATCTGTCAAAGATTCTGACAAAATAGTAATTTTATAACACCCTGCCATGAAGTTAGTTTTTATTTAAAAAGGGTTTTTGGGCAAAAACAGTAAAGTTATGCATAAGTCGTCCAATATGGAATCAAAACTTTTTGAGTTGGGCAATCCAAACCCGGTACTTGGGCTTCATTGTTAGTGGGTGCAGGGGAGTAAATGTAGCAAGGGATTGCAAATGCGGGAAACGAAGTACAAAATGCTGACCTCGACAAGTCAAAGACGCATGTATAATTTAGGCTATACACTGTGTGTGAAATTTTTACAATTCTCCAATTGTGCTTTACTTCAGTCCCAGGGCGAAAAAGAGCGGGTCCCCTTTCGCAAAAATCGTAAAAGCCTGCTAGAGTCAAAACACCCAAAGCGGAAAAAAGGGGGAACACTTTGCTGGGGTTTTCCAATGGGGAAGGGCCCAAAAAGGGGAAAGTAAGAGGATTTTTCTTTTTTCAACTTTTTAAAACAGGATAGGCAATTCAAACAAAAGGGGAGTGGCCTAAAAAAACCACAATGTATCCTAGACAATAAACAAACCCATGGGGGGGGGGTCTCAAAATAAAAAATTTGCCCCTTTACTTTTAGAACGCAAGCGGAATAAAAAAGGGGTTTTGAAATATTCAAACCTTACTAAGTCAATGTTCAATTTAATGCACAGATTATTTATAATTCTTAAAAAACTTAAAAGGGATAAAACTTCCCCTTCCCGTTTGAAAGGGCCCAAAGAGAAAATGGAACTACAGTGATATGCAAACAGCTCAAAGGGGAACCGTCTATAAACCCTCCCCCCGAAACGAAAAATAAACGCCATATTAGGTCATTTGCCGCCCCCCAAAAAAAAGGCCAAACCCCAACGGAAATGTTTTGTGTGTACAAAGAAAAGCTGAGAAAACCAAAGTTCTAGTGCCCCCCTCCGGGTGCCCTCTTTTTTGGTTTTAAAAAATTTTTACCCCCAACTAGACTTTTAAAGGAAAAACATAAGCCAAAGGTTTCAAACCCTGGGTAAAAAAAAAAAATTTAAAAATTTTGTTCCTAGGGGGGGGTTTAGTTTTCTAAATTTTGGCATATTAGTAGTCCATTTCAGATAGCCCTAGGCGTACATGTTGAAATTTGGGTAAAAAATTTGTTAAAAAAAGAACATTTTTTTTCAACAAAAAAATTATGTTTTTTTATACAGTTTTTCTTTTACATTTCAAAAAAAAAAAATAGTACAAAAAATAAAAAAATAAGTTTACTGTCTATTGGTGAATGCAGTCCCTATCCCAAATTTGCAATTTCGACAAGTAGTTTCCAAAATACAGCTATTTGCATTTCAAATAAATTCGTAAAAAAAGGTGAAAAATTAAAAAAAAGGCCCCTTTGACCAATTTAGGATTTTTACCCCATTTGAAAGGGTTAAGGATTTTTTGGGAAATCCAATGCAAAACAACATTTTATTTTTCCAATTTTTTCAAGGCAGGCTTTTTTTCCCAGCCTCCCCCTCATGACCTTTGAAACCCTTTTAAAAGATACTTTCCAAGAAAAAAAGTGCAATTAAAAAAATTTTGCACTGAAAATACCCTTTTTTCCCCCAATTCATTACATTTTTACCCCGTTAACCGATTTAGGTGGATAAGTGGGTATAACCCCGAACCCTTTTCATGAAGATATCCCCCCTCGACCGGGGTAAAAAAATACGAAACGATGGCGGACTTTTTAAATTTTTGCTCTATTGTTAAACGAGAAAAGTTGTTTTACTCTCAAAAAAACAAATCAGAAACCGCCCCCGGGCCGGGCCCCAGATGTAAAAAATTTATTCATAATACAACATGTAGCCTAAAGTTCCTTTAGGCTATAGACACATTAAATTTATGCAAACAAACACTTTTGACAACCCCTAGGCCTCTCTAGAAACCCTGGGGACCGCACACCTTTTTCAGAACATCCCGCAAAAAAACTTTTTGATTACTAAAAGCCTAATGAGATAAAAAAATGTATTAGTCCTGGGCTTTTCCCAAAATTTTACGGCATAAAAAACCTTTTTTCTTTAAATGAATTCACGCAAACTCCGCACAAAATGAAAAGAAAACAAAAGATGGTGGAAATTTTCAGATTTTTTTGCAAATTTGTTGATTTACATGGCTGGGGAATGAGTGGAAATAACATTTTTTGTGTCGGGTTTTTTTGCTTTGGGAAAATTTTGATTGGTGAGAGTTGCCCAGATTAACCAGACCTATCCTCCCATGTCCTGCTTTTATGCCGTCCTTTACCACCTATACCGGGATAAATACATGAATGGGGGCCTTGAAGTCTAAAATCCTATAAAAAAAGACTTCTGTAAAATATCTTAACACTTTGTAAATCTATTTCTTTTTTACCATTCGCTGTATGTTGGTTGGAACTATTTTCAAAATTTTTTTCTATGTATAACAAGGGACGAAATGAAGTTGTACAAAATCTTTTTAAATAGCGTTCAACCCGACAAAAGCTCCCTTTCAACGTTATGTACTAAAAGTTTAATAATTCGAATATTTATTTTTTTAGTTCTTTAATAAGTTTTTAAACCTAAAATAATGTATAAAAAAAAAAGCGCTTACTGACCACAAAAAATTAAAACTTATGCTTGAATCACTTTGTCGAAATTTATTTACATTTTTTTTCCATTTTTGCATTTTTCCCGATTAAGTAATATTTTTTATAAATTGATTGTAAACTAGTTAAACATACAATAACCAAAAAATCGGTAAATATTTCACAAGCTTTCATTTGAATAGAGCCCAAATAAAGCGTTTTAAGACCCCAGATCCAAAAAAAAATGGCCCCAAAAAAAATCTACCATTCGAGGGAATACTCCCTAGGTAGTTAAAAAGGTGATATAGCCGGGGGAAAAATGAGATTTGAATGAAGACGGGGTGAAAAAACTTAATAAAGTCGATGTTTTTCCCTATCCTTCGGTTTCATGAAATACCCATTGAAAGTGTATAAAATTACTGTAATGTTTGATTTTTTTTCAGATCGATTTTGTATAAACATGAGCGCCGAGGAGATTTCCCCCGATTTCCCACTTGAAAATCGATGAAAATTTTGGAAAACCTCATTTACCTTATCATTATCGAGCCAGTTCGTAGTACGTTTCACGTGTAGAAAAATGCCCTTAAGATGCTTGATTACTTTTTTCTCTCAATAAAATTTCATGTATTTTTTGATGGGATTTGACGCAAAAAAATTTTGCCGATAGCAATTATTGTCTTTTTATTTACCAAAATATTTTTTATTTGAGTAACCATGTCGTTGACTTAGATTAAAACGTGCGAAGTCCACATTTACCGAAAACAAAAAAAAAATTTATGCCAATGAAAAAGAAAGTCAAGAGATGCCATTCCCTCTGTGACTTTTCCCTTCATTTGGGGTAGACCCCCACAAATTTTTTAAACAATTTTAAATTTATTTTATTTCCACCCCCAAAAAGAAGACTTTAATGCAGATTTCAAACACCCCAACAATTTAATAACCCGGAGAGAATAAACATTTTTAAACTGTTTCAAATGATGATTTGAAGAAGAACCTCAAGAATAACCGAGTGTTCGGACATGATTCAGGCAATGTTCCTCTTCAAGTGGAGTACAAAATGGAATTTTTACACCAGAAATTTTTACAAATTTTGGGGATTAGAAAACAAGTTCCCACATGCCTTAGAGGACGCTGAAAGGGGTTTAAGAATCTTGATCCCAAATCTCCCCTTTTGGGGGAAACCCTTCTTTTTACACTCTAAAACTTTAAGTGGGAAACAATGGGCAAACAGGGAAAAGTTACTTTTGGGGTTAAAAACTTCTTTGGGGGATAAATTTTCCCAATGTTTTTGCTGGCACACGTTTTTTTTTAACTTTTTTTAAAATACATGGCATTTCCCCTTTTCAAAAGCTCCCTGAAAAAGTTTTTGGCCCCTTTTGTGTTTTGTTCACGAAATACCAGACTTAAACCATTCCCCGTTGCGTTTTCTTGGGACGGAAAAACCCCAATTTACAGCTTTTTTTAAAATTTTGTTCCCGAAGTGTGGTTTTTTGACAAAGGGTTTTTCCTGGGAACAAAACTGTCAGCATCGTAATAAGGCTTTGTTAGACTAAGGCCCATGTACGCTTTTAAAAAAGCTCAACAGTGGGCCGTTTTCGACAGGTGCGTACCTCGGGGGTTTTTCCACCCGGTATGACGTTCCCGAGCTAACGCAAATACGCACGGGGCGAAACGTTTTGATTTAAATCCGAGGCAGAATTTTTAACCCGGGACATCGCCCTTAAAGGATTAAAAATTGGGGGTTTGGGGTGGATTTCCAATCGTTATATGCATGGGGTGTCTGAGTGTTCAAACAGCTTCTGATTTTTTGGGTCAGGGAAGAAGGTTCGATTTCGATATGCCTTTGTTTTGCATCGAGGGCACTTTTTTTACTTTTTTTTAAAAAAAAAAAAAAAAAAAAAAAAAACCCCACCCCCAAAAAAAAAAAAAAAAAATTAAAAAATTTTCCAAAAAAAAAAAAAAAAAAATTTTAGATTTGGGGAAAAAATTCCTCCAACGTTTAAGTTTTTGTTTTTAGGGGGGGAATTGCGTTTTTAAGTTTCCTTTTTATCTTGTTTCCCGTTGGGCCTATTTTCAGGCAAAGAGTTTGGAAAAAACTGGGGAAATTAAAATTTCTCAAAAAAATTTCAACATTTTTAGAATTGGAGAATTTTCCCCAATGTTTCATGCCCTTTCGGGGAGTGCGTTCCCCAAGTACTCCCCCCAAATACCTCTAGGGAAAAGTTGCGATCACTTGAAAACCCCCCAAGTGGGACCTGAACTGGGGGTGAGAAAGATGTTTTTGGGGGCCAAAAAGCCCCTTCAACTCTGGGAGCAAAAGGGGTAAGTAAAACATAAATTCGGTGGGCCCTTTACTGGTTTAGGAATTTTTTGTAAAAAACAATTTTTGAGTTATAATTAAAAAAAAACCAAATTTAAAAAAAGGGCCCAAGAGCCTTGGGGGAAAAAAGTTTTTTAAAGGGGCCACGGGCCACCCCTTTTGGGGGGCAAAGAACCCAAAAGCCCTTTGGTCCCCCGCCCAAAAAGGGGGTTGGAAGGTAAAAGGCCCCTTAAAAAACGGGTACCCTTAACCAAGGGGGCAAAAAGGAAAAGGGGAAAATGATCCCCTAATGAGGTTAAAAAAACCTTAAGGAATAATCAAACCAAACAGAGGGGATGTAAAATTTTTTAAGTGGGGGAAAACCCTTTTTAAAGTTGTGCACTACCCCCCAAGGGAAAAAGGGGGCTGGGAGAAAAGCCTGGCCGGACCAAGACTAGACAGAGAAGTCTTTCGGCCAGGCTGGAAACCAAAAAAAAACAAAAGTTGGAACAAAAGACACGGTCACCAAAAAATTGAAGAAAAATTAAAAGGCAGCATATTTGGAAACGGCTTGGAAGGTTTTACCCTCAAGGGCTTTTCCCAAGAAGCAAAGGGAGCAAAAACAAATTCCACCAAAAAGGTTTTCTTTTAGTGGAATACCGATTTTGAAAAAAGGTTTAAAAATTTTTTTTTAAAATGATCAAAACAGGGCGGGAAGAAAAAAGGGGAAAAACACTGCATATCGGGGATTTTCCAGGGCTAGGCTGTTTTTTCCCCGGGTCCCCTTTAAGATGCCATTTCTTTAAAAACAAAAAGAAAATTTCGTTTAAATTTTTTAAGTTTTATAAACCACAACGGAAAAAAAAAACAACTTTTTGGGGGAAAAGGGAAAGGGGAAATTTTAAAAGAAAATTTTTTTTTTTGGGATTGGGGGAAAAAAATTTTTGAAATTTAAAAAATTTTAAAAAAACCCCTTTGGGCAGCCAGCTTTTGCAAAAAGAAAATTGCCCCTTGGGGAAAACTCAAAGTGGGTTACCCCTCCCCAAACCTTAGGTAAAAAAATTCCCCTTTTTTTTCCCCCTTTTCCTCAATGAAAAACATGAAACCCCCCACCCCGCCTTCCAACAAAACCCACTCAATGAAAGTCAGGGATTTAACACCAAAAGGCCCCCAAAATTTGAATAAAAAAGCAAAACTGGTTTTTAATTTCCCCCTGGGGATTTTAAAAAAATTGCCAGTTTAAGCCCTTTTTCCGTGAAATAACTGGTTTTTAATAAGTAAAAAAAGGCCCTTTACCTACTAAGAAAAAAACCTTTTTTTTTATTCAAATCTTATTTATAAAGCCTTTAACCAAACAAGAGGAAAAAGCTTTAAAATTCTTTGGCGGAAACAAATTAAAAATAGGAATTTTTAAAAGGAATTTTTTTTTTTATTTCAAAGCAACTTGGTAACAAGAAAAGTAAATACCAAAAACCCTTCTGGGGAACCAGAAACATAGGGGGGGCTTTTCCCCCCAAAAAGGGTCTCCCGTTTTTCATATCCTGGGTCGTTCGCGTCAGGTGCAAAGGGGGGGGTTCCCCCCGGACGACCAGAGCCGCCATTTTTTAAAAAATCCCCTTTTTAAACCCAAAAACCCCAAATTGATTTTTTCCCTTTTAATCCCCCAGAAATCGATGCCTTGGGTGCCCATTTTATTTCTGTATGGGTCGGCATGAGTTAGCCATTTTTTATCCGACAAAAACTTTGAATCGTAAATCTTTGAGCCAGAGGGGTTAAAAGACTATATGAAATGTTTTCAGTTGTTTAAAAAACTGAGCCTAGGTCTGTTTATTTCAAAAATTAGAACAACAATTCTGTCATTGTGAATCGTCCCTGAATTTTTTTCCTTAGGCAGGCAACCCTATTCAATTACCACCAAATTTTTCCTCATATAATTATTAACAAGCCCCAGACAGTTAAAACAACGAAAAACCACACAGAAAAAAAACCACTATAGTGTGTTCAAACCTAAAATCTCGCACTAAAAAAAGCTAAAACCACGAAATTAAACTGCACCCAAAACCCCTTTTGGGCGGTAAACGAAAAAAACGGGGAAAACACTGAGACAAAAACCCTTTCATCAAAAAACCCCCAAGAAAAACATCCTTAAGGTTAACAGACATCTAGCTGAAAAAATTCGCAGAAACAGGCCAAACCCTGGCTGTGGAGGCCAACAAGGCGGGGCTAAGAGCGAAAAAACACAGCATATAAACCGGTTTAAAGGGCCCAAACTCCATTTAACAGAACTAGACTTTTTGAACATCGACCCCAGGCTGACGGACGGAACAGACGGGGGTACCCGAGATGATGAACAGGACGGGAATAAAGGAGAAATAAAAACCCTCTTGTTAGACGAAAGACAACCTTTGGAGAGAACAAAAATAAAAAAAATTTTGAATGAGAATGGAACCAGCAAAGATTTAACAGCAACAGAAGCAACTATGTGACTGGGAGGCCCCAATGAGACAGGAAAAAGAGCGCGGACAAAACCGTCCCCACGAGCAAAACAAAGACCGATGCGAGTGAGACTCTCCGCGGTGCGTGTAGGTAGTAGTCAAAAAAGGGGCGGGCGGGGAGTCATATCGAAGCTGGACGCAAGGTGGGATTGCGTTTTTAAAATTGTGTTCGGCAGTGGGCGCAGGCTTTTTGGTGTTTTATTTAAATTTGGTTTTCGAAGTATATCAATATAGGTGTGAGGCTATCGTGACGACACTATATTTTCGCAAATATCACATTTTTTAGGGATTTTTTTTTTGGGGGAAAAACGGGAAAAATTGATTTACTTCAAAAGCAATACTGCCAAATAGATACAGTGACCCTTTCAATCGATCACCGTTTGGCTTTCCCAAAGTTTGCATTGCTGTATGAATATTTCATAAGCGCCATTTTTATCGAGCTTGTAACAACTAACCCGGGAGCAAATTTTTTTTTGGATTGACCAGATAGCCTACAGCCCGGCGGGGAAAGGGAAAATAGGAATGTTTTCCAAACCCGAGGGATTTGGAAAAGGAACTCGAACAAAAGTTTGAGATTGGAAGGTAAAAGGGACAGGGGTTATCAAAGACTGGCTGGGAAAAGGTATTTAGACATTGAACGCCCGAACGCAAAAAGGGGGGGACTTTCGCCCGACAATGTGTCCCAAATGAATTTTGCCTCCAAATAAACAATTTTATAAGATATTCCACCAGATCTTTTTCCAAGGGAGGAAGTAAGGGGAACCCACAGGCCGTGCTGGTAAAGCCAGCGAAAGCGTTGGGGAGGGGGGGGTTTCCCCACGTCGTGGTAGTCTTCGTCTTTGTCATCACCTCCGGTTTTTCATTGCCCCGGCCGACGGGGAGGGATCAAAGGAAGGGGAATGATGATGATCCATCCCAAAACCAAAGTACACATAATTTTCACTTTTTTTGAAAGGTTGTCGAATCGCCTTTGAACCCTCGTCACCCTGAGTGACGTGCACCAAAATGTTGTTTGGGGTTTTTATTTTAAAAAACCCCTATAACGTGGCTCTCTCCGACTTCCGTTCCCGCAACCCGACCTAGATGGCAATCCCGCGCGTCCCTTTAAAAGGAAACTTCTGTATTACTTCATTTTTCTCAGTTAAAAAACCTTAGTGTTATCTTAAAATCAGTTGGTTTTACTTTATTTAACCGCCCCCCCGATCTCGCTTGCTATTCCAAGGGATGGAGGGGAAAAAGGGCCCAAAGGTAACGAAGTTCTAGAAAACAGGGTTTCACCACATACGACAAAGGCGCAGAAATTCCTTAGTCCGAAGTTAATTCTCGATTTAGTTAGTAGTTTGTTTGTTAGTTTTTAGGGGTTAAGGGACACAACACTAAGGGTTTTCAGGCCGATTTTTTTTATAATGGATGTAATTTTTAAATCTTTTTGTAAGCGTGTTGATTCAGGTATTTTAAAAAATTTGGTTATGTTCTCAGATTTATCGATAAAATTTTTTTTAAATTAGGTTTTTTTTTAAAAACATTCCCCCCGTCCCTGTGGGACATTCTACAAAATGTGTTAAAAGTTTAAATCTCACCCCACTGCCCCAGGGGGGGGGTCTTTTACCTTTTAAAGGTATCCTTTAGTGAGATGTGTGGTCAATGCGTAGACGGGTCAGAAAAACCTCTTCGCGTCGAGAGAGCGCCTTTAAGAGACCAAGTGGTTAATCGCCTTTTTTTTTCGCAAAGTTTTTTTTTGCATGATATGCCATTCTTTGCACCATTTTTCTTTAAGTTTAAGTTTAAAAAATGCTTTAAGATCAGCGTTCGATAATTGGCAATCAATTGTTCTTTGTACTAGCTTCTTTGGGACTTGTCGGCGAGTCATTTTCCCAAAATACAGAATGGCCCGGCACCAACAAAAAAATATTTATTTTTTTTTTGCCCAAGTTTGGCCCGTAAAGGTGTTTTATAACTAAAGGGTGTAGTGTAAATTGGCAAATAGCCTCTAGGGGCTTAAAAAATCCTGACACTAAAAATTTGGAGTCCTTGTTTCAAAGGGAAACAGGAGACTTTGTAGAATTTCAAACGTTTTGCATTGTAGAGCTTTTTATGGGAAAGGAGTTTAAAAATGAAGTTTTTTGCCCCGTTGTAAGGCAAACCCAACGTATTGTTGTTTTTGGGGAACGTCTGTAAAAAATTTTTTGAAATCTTTTTAGTTGAATCGGATTTCGTTGAAAAATGCTTATTTGGGGTTTGATGTGGGTTTCCCTTTTATATTTTGTCGCTGGTTGCACAGGGTTTTTTTTTTGTGTCCAAGTGGGGTTGCCCCTTTGATTTTTAGAAAACAAAGGGGGAAAGTTAGTTTGGGGTTCAGTAATTTCGGGAGTGGGGCCCCCGGTCTTGAGGGCCTTCAGGGGGGAACTCATACGATTTTGAAAAGGGGGGTCAAAAAAAATGCTTTTTTGGGGTGGGGGTTTGTAGGGGAAAACCTTTTTAAAGAGGCAATTAAATTAAACCTAGGTATTCTTTTGAGGACAAAGATGGTTTGCAGACTCCATGAAGATGGGAATAGGGCTGTAGAAAGCTCCCGTGGGTAGCTTATACCGGTGTGGTGAACTGTATCCAAAGTTTAGTATAAGAAGGGCCCAGCCGAACATAAAAAAAACTGGCAAAAATCTAACTTTGGGGGGAGAGGGAGCGATATAAAATGTATCAAGGTAGTACATGCTCCCCCTTAGTATGCTTTGCACCTTTGAAAATTTAAAGCTTTTAAAAACTTTGGTTTTTAGCTGCGGATTGGCTTCCACATAATTTTTATCAAAAAACATTCCCCAAAAACGGGCAATTTCGGAACGGGAAAGGGATGGGCCCTGGCAGGTGGGATAAGGAAATAATCCACGCCGAAGGTAAATAGCAAAATTTTTGGTTAAGTGATTGAGAATTTTATATCCAGATTATTTCCGATTTTTTATTATTCCTTTTAAACCTCATTTATGATCTTTGGCACGGAGCCAACCCCCCGCAGCAGTTGTTTTACAGGGATGTTAACACATTTCCGGCATACGGGGGGCCTATGTCAAGCAAACCGGCTTTTTTTTTGATAGGGGCTTTCCTGGAGCCCCTGCTTTATAGATGGGAAAAAAATTGCAATAGACAAAAAGTGGCGGGGGGTTTGGAGAAGTTTTCGAAAAAGGAAAAATTTTTTTCTTTTAAAGGCCCCGTGGGCTGCGGACCCCGGGGGTGAACTATTTGGATGTTGTGGCCGTTGGCCAGGAAACACTCACGAAGCGCAGGGCTGCGAAAATAGTGGTGTCAAGGCGAACATGAACGGGGGTTTGCTCACCGGCTGTCCGTCGGGAAAAAGTGGGTACCGGTTTTCCGTACTTATGTACACTATTGAATCCCCAAATTGGGAGAAGAACGGTACAAGTGGTGTCATCCGAAGGGGGGAAGAGGCGGCTGCTATGTTTTTAAAAAAGGTATGGCTCAAAACCGAGCGCGCAGTTTCCATATTGTGCAGCGCTGTTTCCCCCAAAATAGCAGTTCGCCCAACGATGAAGCCCCAAAAATGATATTCCGACCGGGTGGCCCTGTGCGCTGTACGGGGCTCTAGCTCAGCACTGGGGCCCTGGGGGAGCGTACCGCCATTTTTATAGGGGTATTTTTGGTGGTGGGCATGGTGGGCTATGGGGCTTGACATGGTTTTAAAATTAAAAACGAATTTTACCGGGTTTTGGTCTAATTGAGTAAAGGAAAAAGTTTTCCATTTTTATATTTTATTTTAAAGATTTTTAATTTTTTATGGTTTGATGTTTTATTTTAGTTTACAAACTGACCATAAGTCATAATTTTTTTATGAAAAACTTTTTTTTTCAACCCCCAAGATAGGGTTTTGTAGCAAATTGTCATAAGCAATCAAATTTTGAGATTTTTTTACTGCAGAAAAAAAAATCTCTTTTAAACAGCAAATTTTGGGCAAAGCGGTAGGCAGCCCCCTTTGTCTACAATCATGTGTAATGTATTTTAAAATGGTAAACTGTTTAGCTCCACAGCACACTAAAGTTGGTGATTATATTTTCCTTCAAGATTTTGGGTGGCTGTGAACTTGGGGGACAGAACCGCTGGAACGTCAGTTTTTGTTTTTTTCTTTTTTAAACCCCATGGTCGTTTTTGCTTTTGTTTTTTAAAAAACATACAAAGGTAAAAATTATTCAGAAAAGGGGATCTTATCAGCACTCCGGACTACAAATAAATGCTCCCGGGTTTGGGTGTCAAGAGTAGAAAAAAGGGGCTACTCATGGCCAGTAAAGAGTAATGTTCCTAGAACAACATGCAAAGGCAAGCAAGAGATAAAATATTAATGCTTCTTCTGGAAAAGGCTGATTTTAATATGCTCTTGTCAAAAGATTATTTTAAATATGATGACCTAAATAATTTTGTGACATAGGCCCAAAAGGGGGGAGCCCATAGCCCTAGGGAAAAAACGGAAATGTAAAAAAAGTTTCTGATTAGTTGCGCGTACCAAATAGTTTTTAATAGTGTTTGAAATGTTATGAGAATGTTATATCAAATATGATGAATTGACAACGAAATCGGATCTCTCCCAATAACGCAAATAATTTTCTAATGCCTTTAATTCAATAATCAATTTAATGTTCTCATTACGATTATAATCGTGTTTCACATTTAAGGTATAATAGGCCCAATGATAATAATAGTTGAATCTGAGTGTCCTATGGCTAAGTAGCCTAAACGTAAATGTTCATTATAAAATATGTTGCATGTTATTGTCTTTAAAATAGCCAAGTGCTTAACAAATAAATAATAATACTAGGGCTATACTAGATACTAGTGCCTACTATTAGAAGCATGTCTGTTTGGTATTATAATCGCGTTTAGAATGGAGGAAGAGTTTGGAATATTTTCCCGCGTGTTGGCTGGAAGTAATCTCACTAATGATGAGGTTACACAAAATGGGTATGCTGCCGGCTCAATTTTTTCTAAAGTTTGTAAATCGTTAAACAGAGTAGACACCCATGCTAATAGAAACAAGTATTTCAAGAGATGGAAGCGAAATTACCGCGGTATACAAGATTTAGTTAGAAATGCTTTCGAAGAGAAATCACAGGCCACTGTAGATGCAAAAGAATATTCCGGCCACAATGATTCCATTTTACCGTGTATGTCACCACTTGAAGAGGAAACCCACCATACAAAACCGGTACAAGTTTTATAGGCAGTGGCTAAGGGGCATTCCTAATATTCTACTAACAATGCAGAAACTAAATAAACATTCTCTGACACACAGAGCTCATCATCAAACAGTACTAGGCCTATTAACAATGCTGCATCAACGTTTGTATGTTCCAACAAATACCTAAAGGTTCCGACTCTAGACATCACGGGATTAAATGCTTCAAAGTTAAAGAATCAATGTACCCTAGCAACGCATTCAGATAGTCATTCTTCTGTCGATGTAATTGAAAATTCTTTACCCTACAGCCTTCCTCCATTAAATGTAAAAAATATTCAAAGTTTAGTTGACATTAAACAAATTAGCTTGTCTCCAATTAATAATGCCTCGTCTTAATTGACTAAATAAGAAGTGCCTTCAGAAACGGCGTTGAGTCATGAACATACATGTAATAATACTTCTCTTGCACGTTACGGCAGTAAAACTCCATCAATTGCTGACTTATCACCCGCGAACAATATCCACCTGGACGCCACTGATGTACCGGCGCAAAACATTAAATGTGTTTCGGTTGACTTATTTAGTTTTGATTCCGAGAAGAGTAGATCTGCAAGCATCAGTGACGTCTCGGCGCAAGAAAATGCTGTTGTCGGTGTTTTGGTGGGACAGCAGCACAACAGGGGGGACAACAGCAGTCTGGTGTCCAGTGTATTAAATGCCAACATATGCACAGGACACTCCTTACCTGAACCATCTTTTAACATGGGTTGTTGCAGTGACTCCCATCCCCGAAATGTAAATAATATTATTGACCTAGTAACTTCTAACCTAAATCTTGCAAACGCAAATGGAATAACAGCTATTAGAATGATTACTTCAAGGCCCATCATTGAAATTTCACTGTCGACAACAAGTTACAACACATTTTTTTCGGGGATTGACAGCCAATCTACTCCCATTAAAATCACAACACTATACAAATCTCAATCTAAACGACTGCTCCAATGTTTCCCCGTTTTTTGTATGAGCACGAAGTCAGCCACACAAACAACGACATCGCAAGCGATTTCGCGTTTCTAGTAGACATGAACCGCATATTTGACCGCTATGTTACTCATCAAGATAATGCTTAAAAGTTTGATTGATTTGCAGCTGTTGAGAAGTAAATTGTTGACACATTGACAAGCAAACAATAAGACCTATCGTGAGGAGAATACAGTCATAAAATATAAAATAATAAACTAATATCAATGAACATAGTGCACTCATCAATGGTTCAAAGTGGGTAAAGGGAAGAATAAGATCTACTAGCTCACCATTCGGGGGGGGGGGGATGATAGACAGCAGCAAGCTGGGCTATCGAGAGGATGAGATTGGATGGATATGATTAGAGAACGGAGTTCCACAAGGTTCAGTTTTAAGTGTTGTATGTTTTTTTATATCCATCAAAAGTATTACCTCACATATAATAAAGCCAGTCGAATCATCACTTTTTGTAGATGATTTTTCCATTTATTTCCGACCTTCGTATTTGAGTTCGATTGAACGTCAACTACAACTAAACATGAAGCGCCTTGAGAGATGGTCAGCTGAAACTGGATATAAATTCTCAATCACAAAAACCACGTGTGGGTTATTTAGCCTTCGCCGTGGATTATTCCTTAATCCCGACCTGCACATGGGAAGCCATGCCTTACCATTTGCCGAAATTACACGATTTTTCGGAATGTTATTTGATAAAAAGTTATTGCGGAGGCCCCATATCCAGCAGCTATGAGCCAGGTGTTTGAAAGCCCTAAACATCCTACGAGTGCTCAGCAATACTAATTGGGGAGCTGATCGTGCAACCTTGTTACATCTATATCGCTCCCTCATCCACCCTATGTTGGATTTTGCCAGTTTTATTTATGATTTGGCTAGGCCTTCTTATATCAAGACGTTGAATATAGTTCACCACACCGGTATAAGACTATCCACAGGAGCTTTCCATACAAGCCCTATTTCCAGTCTTCTTTGCAAATCTGCGGAACCATCTTTATCCTCCAGAAGAAAGTACTTAATGCCTAATTACATCGCATTCAATGTTGATCTCGGTTATTAAAATGTCAACATTTTTACCGTCACGGTTTTGATTATTGATAATTTTTATTGTTGTGCATATCCCTACCCTTTTCTTAACATGTCAAATTAATTCACCAGGTGGGTGAAAAATAGTGAAATAACCTTACTTCTACAAAAACAAATACAACTTTCAAGTCAATGACAGTGAACAAGACCTAGGCCTACTTAAAATGTAATCCTACCACTTCATTTATTTTTAACATTTCAACAATTTTTTGTTCAGTGGTATCGGAATCCACCCTTCCATTCTTGGCTGCCTGTGGCTGAGACTTTTTAGTATGCCTACCGAAGTGGGGTGTAGAGGGTGAACTGAGAAGTCCCACTCGGTTATATTTGGTAGGCAAACAATTGGAGGAGTTAAGCCTGGAGTTTGATGTAGTAGCTTTTTTGGTCTTTAAACATGGAATGCCTTGTCCAGGTTGGGAACAGCTGCTCAAAAGTTTGGGGAGATGATGTAGTGGGAGGATTGGGACTTGGTCGAGGTTTGAATCAATTTGGTAGGAAGAGATCTAATTATCAAAGGTTGAGCAGAAGGAAAGGGTTTTACTAATTTTGATGAGGCAGAAGTGGGTGGGACAAGTTTTATGAATTGACGTGGCTGAGTGGCGGGTTTCACAGTCTGAACACAAGCTGATGTTATGAATCTAACTCATACATGGATGTGACATTAGTTTTAGAATTTGTCAGATATTTATTACCAGATATTCTCCCCAAGATGGTGCTGAAGCTAAACCAAAATGGTTTTTATGCTGTAAACGGCAAATCAAAGTGTGACCAAATCTGGTACGGTCCTGAGTTCGGTCCTCCTTGTAAAGATTGTTTATTATATTATAAAATGAATATGTACAAATTATTGTACTTCATTATTATTGATTATTTTATATATATATATACTATAATTAGAAGGCTCGGCAGGCATCTCTGAAAAATATCTACTGTCTACTGTACTACGACAATGACAACTCGGACGGATGATGACACAGACGGAGACGACCACGACGTGGGGGAACCCCTGCCCTCCCCATACGCTTGTGGCTGGTTCTGACCAGCACAGGCCTGTCCACCTCTTGTCCCCCCGCGTCATCCCTTACGTCCCACCCTTCATCTCGATTACCCAAGTTGCAATAATATGAGACGTTAAGCAATATAAAAAAAAGACTCAGTAATAGTAGCAGACAAATGTGAAAAAACACTATGCGAAAAGAACAGCATAGACTGTCAGCTAATCATTCCTTCAGATTTAAAAGGCTTTTGTAAACAAAAGCTTAAAGAGCAATGGCAATATTCCTGGAACAAGATAGAAAACAATAAATTGCGCCAAATCAAGAATAGCACGGCAGCCTGGATCTCTTCACGTCGCTCCTCTCGCCGTGAAGAAGTGGTTCTGGCTCGTTTAAGAATCGGGCACACATACCTCACTCACGGATATCTTCTAAGAGGTGAAGATCCTCCCATTTGTGATGAGTGTGGCGATGTTTTAACTAAAATTCACGTTTTAAAAACCTGTACAAAATATAGTAGTGAAAGAAAAGGTTTTAAATTAAAACCTTCTCTCAAAGAAATTTTATCAGACAACTTTACGACAAACGATAATGTGATTAATTTCTTACGTAAAATAAACCTTTTAAGAGGGAATGGGACACATTTGGCTGTTAGCAAATAGCTATTCGCTCGGCCAAGATGCATCCGACGTATATAAAACTTTGCAAAGTTGTCAATAAAGCATACATAGACAGCCCTGTGGTCATAGATTTTCCAAATTTTGACTTAATCAGTCAGAAAAAATCACGAATATGGTCAGTTTTAGAGTTTTTAAAAAAATCAAAATTCGTGAAAACTTATTTAATTTTTATAAATTATTTTAAAACAAAATATACAAATGTGTTACTGTAGAGCCCTATAATTCCACATTTGTGACATATGTTTAAAATTTCAGACACCTGTGGTGTCAGTTGGCCGAGCGAACAGCAATTTGCCTAAAACGCATGTCCTATACTCTCTTAAATTCAATTTTAAATTCATATTTATTTAGCAATCAGAAAATTTCGATGGGCACTGATAGCTTTACTGTTTTTTGCCCTAAAACCCCAATAACCAACTACACGACTAGTAAAGAATTTTAATTGGACAATTCTCCCACGTTTGAATGTCCGGCTCGACCTTATCTACTGCTGCTTTGTTGCGGCGGAGATTTGACTTGTATGGGGGCCAGTAGCACATGTTTTTTGCCGTACTAGCAACTTGGATTTGCCTAAACAAAGAATGAACTATTTCAAAAAAAATTGTGTTGTGTTTCTTGTCAAGGGTTCATCACTAGTTTTACACAATCATTGTCAATGATATTACACAACGAGGTCAGCGTAAGGCAGTTGTTCGCAATTCACATATTCATTGCCATCATCCTCTTCTTCACTGTCATTGGCAACTCCTTCAAGAATGGTTTTATACCACGCCAGGGATGCAATGGATGACCAATCTTGGCCATAATGGCTTACACAAAGTGACCTAACATCACACAGTTTGAGTGGCTTTACAGTGTTTTCGTTAGGAAGTTCGCCAGCGTTCAGATAGGCTTTTTGCAAATACCTGTGGGATTTACCATGTTTGTCCGATAACTCTCTTCTCCTTGAACTAATATAATAGTTTGTCAATTTAGGAATGGTCCAACCTGCTCTAAATCTTAGAATTCGGATAGAATGCTATCCTCGGTAATGCTAAACTTCTCAATAGCCACAATATGGGGGGTCGTGGGTCTGGATGGCTCACTCAATAACTGAGGGGAAAAAGAAGATATGGTCAATTAAGTTACCAATGTAATGAGGGCGCCATCTTGTTCAGTGAGGTTGCAGGGGACAGAGCAAGAAAGAGTCCCAGAGGTTATGTTGAAATAGAATGCCGTAGTAAATGTTAGTTGATTAGTGTAATTAGTATGAATTGGTTTCAAATGCAGAAACAGTATTGTTAATCACATGCAACAATAATATTACATATATGGAATCTCAAAGAGCCACTCTGGCAAACATATGCTCTGGTATAATTTGACAACAGTAATATTTTGGCCACAATGCCTCAAAATAATAAAACAATGAAGGTATACTGGAATATCACACTCACCCTGGATAAGCTCGAGCACAACAGATAGTTAATGAACCAAGTAGTGCAGTGAGAAAGTCTCGCGCAAAATAACAATTAGTACAACACTAATAAAACACACAACATTCTTCTAGAACGGTCAGCCAAGCTGCTTGCAAGCTCCTGTGCCCAATTCGTGATGTGATTGTGGACCGTATCTGTATTGTATATCTCAGGTGGATGAATGAGTGCCCATACAGTCAGGTCAGCCGGTCGGCTTTTATATCCATTGATTGTGATAACAACAAGTGACGTTTACACTAAATTTAGACGTTAGGTCATAATGACGTTTATTCCTGGAGGCGAAGTTTCCGATGGTAAACGAAGGGAACACGTGGACGGCGTCAGGTACTCATCGGAGGAGAGAGAGAGAACACAGGTCATGTTGTTGTTTTCGATGTCTCTTCCCGCCAAATGTTTACTTTGCTTTACAAAGTACTTAGAGTGTTACATGCCGGGGGCCGTAGGCTTTTAGGCCTCCCGTGGCTTGTGATGGGTTCGCGGTTCCCGCTCTTACAAAGACCGGCCATCTGATTGGCCAACCCTTTCCCGCCACTTTCCCCCACCTTCTTGACCACAGTAGTTTGTTTAGATCTTTCACATTATTATTGTAATTGTAGAATAATGTATTTAACCTTTAGTTTGTCAACCATGCTATAACCATCTCAACAAAAGCCGCCATTTTATGGATGCACAGATCTTTTCAGTGTTTTTTGTGAGTTTTGGTTATAAATAAATAATAAATAAATTTTATTTAGAGTCTACCCACTCAGTTATATAACTGATTTTCAGTGGGGGACTTTAAATCAAAGCGACCAAGCCAACCCTGCAGGCTCCGACGCAATCGACGAGTGAGCGATAACCAACCAAAGATCGATATTTTTTAATAGGAAATATAGCAATCAGTGGTATGGACAGTGCGAACACCCGCGAATCAACGCCAGAATCAACAAGGCCGATTCAGAACAACTCTGAAATTTATTATGTGCTTCGTTGCTAGGACGGCTCCAAAGTCACCGTTTACAAACTCCGAAGACAAGAACTGATGGACTTAAGTCCAAATCAGAAGTTAAAAAACTTCCGACTTTAGCGGGAATCGAACCCTGGACCTTCTGCATTGGAAGCAGATACGCTAACCACAACCACACATTCTTTCAACAATGTCTTCCATCGAGCGCCTCTAATTTATTTTTCAATTGCTGACCACTGATTGGCTAAAACGTAACCCTGGGGTTAAGTTAAGAAATGTACTGGATTCCGGCCCCAGGGGGCTATTGACAATGGTTAAGTTTCTTTTACATCAATGTGCATTGAAAATTTAAATGCAATACGATTTCCTGTACCTGTTACTACAGGGCTAGGTAACAAAGCAATTATGTCTGCCATATCAATAGTAGAAATATATCTTCTACTGTTATGAACATGTTCTTTTTTCTATCCACATTCTTCATGCCCATTATTCTAAATTCTCCATTTGGAAGTATGTATCTTCCCGTAGACAACCTCATTGTCTTATTGACTTATGGGTGGAAATAACATATCTAAGGAAATCATGAATAAAATCTTCAGTAAGGATTTTAAAGTGAGGGTTTTGATCCAGGTACGTACCAAATATAGTCTCGATGCGTAGTACGTGGGAACCTCTATCGGCGAATTATATTATTATGTAACAAGATTTCACTGCGCCTAAACGTAAGTAAACAGATTTTTGACTTCATACTCGTAGGTTCATGGCCCTACAGATGGTAATAAAAACCCTTTTTTCTGCCATGATTGTCATATACCTTATCAATTGTGGTCTTTTTACTAATTATTTACAACAATGAGACAATCACCAAACATTATTGTGCCAATAAAAAAAACGTTTACCAAATCATATTGAAAACATACAGAATTTGACCTTCATTGACCTCTGCTGGCCACAAAATTTAATTTTGAACAATTAAATATTTTTAATTCGAAAGACCCTTAAAAATCTTTGATTACATACCATGGATAATAGGTTTCAAAAATACATTTCATTTAGGGGATGTTTACTGTTTAGGCCCACCCACCATATGGGGATTTAAGTTGTTTCTTTATGGGCTATTTAGATTTTTTTCCTGAATCCAATGATACCAAATTCTCTTCTGCTGCAATTTGTCCTAGGTTCGTCCTCAAATTTGCGTATAGACCACGGACTATAGGTCTGTACAGCTATATACAGTTATTTACAAGACACGCCAGTGGCGCTGTTGGGTGCGGGTGGGGTGGAGGAGAACTAGGAGGGGGGGGGGGTTGGAGCAGTGTAGTACACCCTAACGGATGTTGAGGTTAGGGGGAAACCTCGAGTATGGTAATCGACTGGTGGGCCAGGTTCTTCCTCAATTCATGTTTGTTGCAGTGGGCAGGTAGGGCTCTCACAACACTGGCCTGGTAGCATTTGTTGAAAGGCAGGTTGTGAGATACAGCATGTAGGGCCACTGGTTTTTCGATGTTGCCTGCCTTGGTGTCATGTCTATGGCCATTCATTCGTGTGTTGAGGGCATTGGTAGTAAGGCCTATGTATTCAGGTGGGCATCTACTGCACCTCAACTGATAAATGATGTTGTTGGTTTGGCACGTGTTGTGTCCCTGGATGGCGTAGGTTCTGTCCGTGGCTCTCGCTGTAAACGACTCGGTGGGTACGTTGAGTTGGCATGTTTTACAGCGAGCGCTGTCACAGGGGTAGGAGCCTGGTGGTAGGGCTACTTAAGGTGTGTCGGTCCTGCTCCGGGGAATCGCTGTAGTCACTCTCAAAAAGAGTTTTGTTTACATCATCAACAGTCAGCTTCGATCGCTTAGCATCTATGACGGAACGGTTGACGATCGGCGTGTTTACAAAACGAACTTGGATGGTTTTCATCAATGTATCAATGCGCGCTACACTCTGGTAATGCAGTCGACTAGATATTCGTACGTGCAGAACCTTCTGCTATTCGGCACGAAAAGTTGATGTTGCATACAAATTTGTATTATGATTGCATTAGTATTGGCAATAAATACATGCAACAGTCCACAATATTGATGTTTGCTACATCAAGAATACTGTAATTTAGTAAAAAATGACGCCTCAACATATCCATTGATTCAGTAAACGTTGACATTTTTTCCAGTCAATGAAGAGAAAAAATGTTGAGATGAATTATGAATGAATGATTAAGATTCCCTGTATTCATAGGAACAGATAAGATAAATATTCCTGTTTAAACAGTGGTGACTCCCACCACAGGGGTTGACCAGCAGCGGGAAGCAGCTGGACTGGCAACAGCAAGCGTGGGTTGGGCTCGACCACGCTAGCTTAGCCCTAACTAGGACCTAAAGTTGTTTAACCCACCAGAAACTAATGACTACAATGCTCTGTCCCACCAGGCGGTTCAGGGCTCATGTTTTGAGAGCCTGTGACGGGCCGACCAGATCACCAGGCAGAGGTCCACACCAGGAAAAACACTGCCAGGCTTCAGTATAGCTACCATACTAGAATGAAATCTTGTTTTAACATTTAAAATGGGGTTTTCTAACAATATTATTGTTCAGACTTGAAATGTATTCGGTTTTCAGCGAGTCCATAGACTTGTGCGCACGTCACGCATTAAGATATTGACATGGCAAACCAATACACAAAATGCCATTATCATTTTTTCAACTTATTTTCCATTTTTGTTATAAACAGAATGTTCTTCTTCTGTAGGTATTGAGATTTCGGACGCTAGATAACAGGGGAATCTCTCTCACCCCCCATATGTTTTGAAGGGATTGCAGTCTTAGAAAGTAACGGTTTTGGTTTGTAGTTCGGTAATAGGGTGGCTTTGAGTTTGGGTGTTAATTTGTAATCATCTTCTGTGAAATGGCTTGAACACACAACTGTAAACTAATTTGGTTTAAAGTTTTTGCGATTCCCTTTGTGAAACCATTGTTTAAATGATAGGGGATTTATTTGGATTAGGAAATCTATGAAATAAAACTTTTTTCCCTTCGGCTTCTAATTTGTTGTGTCTATGGTTGCATTGATACACACAACACGTGTGTTAACCATTTTTAATCACTGTTTATGTAAGCACAGATATGTAAGTATTCACACGCGAGTCACAGTTTGAATTAGTCAATAAAACACGAATCAGTCGTTTTGAATGTAAAATACTAGTGCTACTAACTTAAATCACGTGACATAAACGATGATCAGTGATAGTATAAATATAAATATAAAACACGTATGACATGAATCTACAATTCTAATTTACAAAACTTAACGGTAAACTGAAGAGTTCACATTTACTGAAGTTATTGATATGAAGTACATTTACGGAAGTTATTGATATGTTAACGCGTTGTGTTCTAACCGCCCCGTGCAACGTTTCTTGGGGAGCCCTAGTAATTTAAAGATCCTCTATTGTAGTTTTGTTGCTGGCTTGCATTATGATCTGTATTATCCGGCGCTCTTAACCTGGGTGAAGTATTTCTCGGTGACTATCGGAACTACTTTGTGGCATTTATTGACGACTAGCTGCCGCGAATTGTTATTTCTCTACTCGCTCTAGTTCGTTGCACCCTGTTCTGAGTAGTCGGTGCACTATTATACTCGATCGGTGTGCCTTACTCCTATTTATTTTCTTCTTTCACTTTTTTCGTCTCCATACTTGCCGGCCCTCTCTGCAACGAGCACTCCTCCGGTCCCACCCAGTTTAACCCATCCTATTCAACATCCTCACTCCCATTAACCCCCCGCGTCTTCCCTTACGTTCCTCCCATTGGAAAGAAGAAAACATGGTGGTAATCCACAATTATGGAAAAATAAAATTTGGAAGATTCCAATACAATTGACATGGGCACTGATAACTCAACTGTTGAGTGCCCTACAACAACATTAACTAACTAACTACTATCATTGATGAACTGGGTAGTGACAGCCATGACTCATTGGTTGAAGATGACCAGGCGTCCGTTGTCAGTGCTATCGACTGTGGAGGGGCATTTATTAAGGCGTTGGCAATGTTTGCCTTGATTTTCGATGCTCTGTTAGATATTAATTTAGACATTGTTTGGTGGCACGGGACTCGGTAATTAGGTATTATGTAATTACATAATGGCGCGAAACGACACATTGATTGATGTATCCTGGTCTCATATTCCTAAGGCAAGCAACCCCCTCTCCGAATCATTCCTATCCTGTTTCTACGATTTATTCCTCTCGCAATTCGTCACGGAAGCCACACACATAACCAAGTCAACTCGCTCCATTTTAGACATCCTTTTGTGCAATAATCCTTCACTTATTTCAAAGTTGAAGTCATTCAGGGTGTGAGTGATCATTTAGCAATAGCGGCCACTCTCAAAGTCAAAATTCAAAAGTCTAAAAACATCTGTGCGGAGGTGCTCAATTATAACAAAGCCAACTGGGATCTGTTATCGAACCTGTTCGTGGAACACCTCCCACGCGAATTTAATTATTGGAACACCGAACTGGCATGGAGAAAGTGGACGGCAATATTCTGGTCCTGTGTCAAGTCAGCAATCCCAAAAGTGAAAATAAATTCCAAAAGAAGACCACCCTGGATCACAAACGTTCTAATCAAAGACATACGACGCCGCGACTCTTTGTTCCGTAAATGGAAGAAGTCTCCTTCAGATGAGCGGGAATCACAGTACAAAAAGTTTAGGAACTTGGTCAAGGCGAAGGTGCGCAAGGCTCACGACGAATACGTGTGGCATTTAGGTAATGATCCCAAAAAACTCTGGAAATATATCCACAGCAGACAGGGAAGTTTGGCACCCGATCACTACATGTCCAATGGCGCAAAACTCTCAGACCCTGTGGATATAGCGAACGCATTTAACACAAAATTCCGTGATAATTACTCTCCACAAGAAAAATCTACTTCGCCAAAATTCTCTCCCAACATTCTCGGTCGCACAACATCTATTACCGACTTCCATTTCCATGAATGGGAAGTTCGAAATCTTTTACGTAAGATCCGACCTAACGCCGCTCCGGGACCAGACCAAATACCAGGTCGAATCCTACATCAGTGTGCCGAGGCGCTAGCTCCATCTCTGTGCAGTATTTTCAACCTATCGGCGTCAACAGCAAGTGTACCGGAAGTATGGAAGCAGGCAACGGTGGTTCCTGTTTTCAAGAAAGGTGATAGGAGTAAAATAGACAACTACCGACCCATATCTTTGACTTCGTTAGTGTGTAAAGTGATGGAGAAACTGGTTACTAAGCGTTTATTCAATCATTTTAAAACAAATAATCTGATTAATTCTAATCAACATGGCTTCATCCCTAAGAGATCGTGCGTTACACTCCTGACTGAAGTGATTGACCAGTGGCTGAATTCGCTCGAGACGTCTTCTGTGAAACAGGTAGATTGCATAGCTTTAGATTGGGCTAAAGCATTTGACCAAATTCCCCATAAAAGATTGTTAGCAAAATTAAAGGGGTACAAAGTAGAAGCTAGTGCCTTAGGCTGGATCCAATCGTTTCTATCTCACAGGAGACAATCGGTTATCTTTAATGGTTCCCAATCAGCCACTGTGGAAGTCACTTCAGGGGTGCCTCAAGGTTCTGTTATTGGCCCTCTTCTGTTTGCAATATTCTTTTTGGACCTACCTCAACATGTGACTTCCCAAGTAGCCCAGTATGCAGATGATACTACCTTGTTTAGACCGATTTCAGGGATAGATGATGTAAATTCACTACAGGCTGACTTATCTGCACTTGAAAAATGGTGTGCTTTGAATAGTATGCACCTGAACGCCAGCAAATCACAATATATTAGATTTTCTAGATCCAAATCTCCGATTCTGTCTAACTATGTCATTTCAGGAAACTTTCTAAATCAAGAAAAAAGCATAAAACTGTTAGGTATAACCATCTCATCAGACCTTAAGTGGGATCAACACACAGATAGTGTAAGAGATAGGGCCTCTAAGCTACTAGGCTTCGTCAACCGTAACCTTAAGAAAAGTAGAGCCAACACAATAAGGACAGCATATCTCTCTTTAATTAGACCTATCATTACTTACGGCTTACCTGCTTGGCACCCTACATCTCAAATAAATATGCACAAACTAGAAGTAATTCAGAATCGCGCAACTAAGATAATTTTAATGAAGAACAATTACTCAGATAGTGCGACTGAGCGTCTAACTCGATGTAACCTCCCCTCAATTAAAAATTATTGTAAACAAGCTGACCTCATTTTACTGAGGAACATGTTAACTGGTGAAACAGACCTCAACCCGTACAACAGAATTTCAATTCACCCTAGACAACTCAATCGCCAGAACACAGGTGTCATTCTCAATCCTCCCCGTGCTAGAACTTCAATGTATCAAAATGGTTTCTACAACCGTGCAGTCACTTTATGGAACACAATACCCCTGGAAGTGAAAAATGATAGTAATTTTAAGAATAGGATAAAAACTTTATTTCAGTGATTCAAATGTAACATCGGACTGGTTTTAATCCGCATTAGTTGACCTACGGTTTTCATTTCTCACAGCTGTTTTTCGATTATTAATTAGTGTAGGTTGTATCTACCAATCTAGCCAAAATAATGCCATGTTTGTCATTTTATCATTAGGCCCTAAGTGTAGCGAATGTCTCCTATTTTATTGAAACGTAGTTCTGACTTTTGATTCTATTGTATTTCTCTATTTCATTGTAACGTAGTATTGTTTTATGATTAGTAATATCTTAATAGTTTATAGTTTTAAGTATCAAGCGCTCACAGAAGTGAAACAGGCATGCCATGCTATGGGGCTCTGCCCTATCTGTTTCTCTTCTACAACCATGCTGGTATTCTCGTTACTTTACTGTTTAATGTACATTGTTCATACATTTGTAACCTTGTATACATGAGAATAACATGTGGATTGTAAAAATAAATAATAATAATAATAGTCACTGGAATGAAGGGGGACATTTGCCTCTGCAATGCAAGGAAGTCGTTTGTGGGACCTGTTTCCTTGGGTTTTATTGGATTTGGTGGTTCCCTCGGTGCTTTTAGTAGCCAGCAAACTTATTTTGCTCTCGGATGCTCCAAATCGAGCCGTGTAGTGGCACTTTTCCTCCACTGATCTGCCCCAACCCCAGCTTGACCGACATATTTATTTCCGACCTGTTGTATATTTTGTTATTTTTTAAAGATCCGCGTATGTTGGCTGTTTTACCAGTACTCAAAAAAGGTGTAGGCACATGAGCTGTTGTTAGATCTTATAATAGGCATTCGTGTGATGTTGTAGCAAAACCCCTTGCAATTTCTGCTCACTGAAGAGCCATGTCATCAAACATTTTTAAATTATCCGAAGTCAAGTCCAAATATGAATAGCCCAAAATTCATTTTTAAGTTTGCTGTAAATTATGGAATATTTTTATTGTTGTTGAACTTAAGATTTGCAGGTAGTCGCAGTTCATGTGGTGTAATCCTTGTGAACTGTCCAAATCAAAAAGTGTCAAGTGATCTCATTTACTAATAACAAAAATGTCATCGTTCAGAATTATACCATGGGAGATGTAATTTTGGATAGGGTATATAGCGTGCGTGATATGGGATTGGTAGTTTGCTCTAATATGTCATTGAACTGACATATATACTTATGTGATGTGTTGTGAAAATCAGTTATATGACTAGAGTGGGTAGACTCTAAAGACGAATGTATTTATTTATGTAGACCTATGATTGATAGCAATGTTGTTGTAAAAGGAAACCGCGACTGGGGCTCGAACCCTGAACCTCCGGCTCTACGAACCAGTAATCTTACCAATTGGGCTTCCACCGAGGATTGAACCTTGTACCTCTGCTATCCACACAATGTTCTAACCAACTGAGCTATGAAGACTGCAGATTAAATTCTGACTATTTGTACATTTAGGTTTCGTAATTTCTGAACGGCTGTTAAATGCCATGTGTAAGGAGTAAGGACTCACCTTTCTTTTACATTAATTTGCGAGAAGCTTTAACGGTACCGGTAGGCATACCCTCTAGTTCCAGTTCCCTGGTGGAACAATGAGTGCAAGGAGGCAATTAAAAGCCGGAGAAAGGCGCTAAAGAGATTTAGTAAATTTCCAACCCAAGAAAATTTAGAAATATTTAGACAACTGAGAGCAAAAGCAAGATTCGTTATAAAGGCATCACGTAAAAGATCATGGGAAAAATACGTAAAATGATTTCAGACAGGAACACCTTTAGTAGCCCCTCTGGACTACTTATAAATTCTCGATTAATTACCACACAGCATGATATTGCAGACGCACTTGGTGAATATTACGCCAGCATATCTAGCTCGGACAATTACACCAAACAATTCCGTTGCTTGAAGTTACAAGCAGAAAGAATCGATTTACAATTCACCTCATTGGGTACAGAAACATGTAACCTTCCATTTTCAGATTGGGAATTTATGTCCTCACTAAAACAATTAAAAAATTCTGCACCTGGCCCAGATTACATCCACAATGAGATGATAAAGCACCTACCGTCATGTTCCCTCAAATATATTCTCAATATGAGATGTTGTAGGCTTTCACGACCCGTAGATGTCTTCTGTATGATCCCTGGGCTGTTTCGTCGTGTCGAAGATGAGGTACTGCTCAACGTTTCGCCACCCATGTTGGTGGCTTCTTCAAGAATGATGGGATGGATCCCGTTCCTCTTTGTTTCTATGCAGCCCTTGGGCTGCATTGTCAGTTGCCCTATATCGAGCTAGCGCTCTTGATAGGGAAGTCGTGATAGATAATTATTTAAACATTGCTTTATTTTTATTGGCTTATTATGAAATTTGCATTTGCATGCATTTGCATGCAATGATGGCATTGTTGATGTTGGTATCATGGGACTAGCATTAAGGTTGGTTATGGCCTGAGTTTTTATTTGCAGAAGTGGTGGAGGATCACCGTTCAGAGTCCAAGGTGGCCAAAGCCATCTTGGGTCGCTTGTATTTGCAAGGAATGTCAAGTGGATTATAATTACCTATACTATTTACTAGTGGATTGTCATTTGTTAAAGCATCGGCATAGAATGCCTTGGTCAGGTGAAGTATGTGGCTACGTAAGGATGGAAACTTGAGTTCATTATGGATATCGACATTTCTAACATACCACGGCATTTTTGTAGCCATTCGAAGTGCTCGGTTCTGAACTCTTTGTAGTTTGTTTATTTGTGTCTCACATGCCGTGGCTCACACTGGGGCCGCGTACGTCAGGATTGGTCGGACTAACGATTGATATAGGAGTACACAGTTTGAAATTGATAGACCTTGTTTTGTTTTAAAGAGGCTCCAGAGAAGACCCAATCTTTTGGATGCTTTGGCCGCTACATTATTCGTATGTTTAACCCAGGTTAACTTGCTGTCCATAATGACCCCCAGGTACTTTGCTTCTTTGCTAGAGCGGATGTTTTCGCCGAATAGCTCCAGGTCGTCATGATCCGTCTTGGATGCTTTTCGTCCATGTGTAGATAGTACTGAATCGCTCTTGGTGACGTTGATTTTTATTCTCCATAGCTCGAACCATGTTTCGAGTGAGTCAAGGGCTTTTTGAAGGAGTTTAAAAGCTTGTTTGGCAGACCAAGACTGGGCTATGATCGCCGTATCGTCGGCATAAATTGCGTATCGTACCCCATCCACACGGGGCATGTCATTTATAAAAATAAGGAATAGTACAGGTCCCAGGATTGATCCCTGCGGAACACCTGCGTTAATACTCCTCGAGTTTGAGAGCGCATTTCCAACTTCTGTTTGGAATGTCCTGTCATGTAAATAAGAGTATAAGAGTTTGGTCAGATAAAGTGGAAAATTATAGTTATGGAGTTTGTAAATTAGCCCATCGTGCCAGACCCGATCGAAGGCCTGAGCAACGTCCAGGAATGCCACTGCAGTGCCCTTGTTGGTGTTAAAGCCATCAGAAATGTGCTCAACAAGTCTGACTAGTTGTTGAGTTGTGGAGTGTTTGGCTCTAAAGCCAAACTGCTCGTTTACTAGAATCTTTTTCTTTTTTAAATGGGCTTTAACCCTTGTCAAGATTACCTTTTCGAAGATTTTGGAAATGCCTGTTAGGAGGCTTATCGGGCGATAATTCTGGGGAAAGGCTGGGTCTTTGCCTGGTTTATTGAACAATATAATTTTAGAAGATTTCATCTCCTCAGAGAAATAGTTGAGTTTGAACATGGCATTAAATATGTTAGTAATGAGCACAATCGCCTTCCTTGGCAGGTGTTTGAAGGCGATGTTTGGTATTCCGTCGATGCCCGGGGCCTTTTTATTTTTTAGAGCAGCTATTATGACTTTGACCTCGGATGGGGAGCAGAGTTTTAATGCGTCCTCATCGCCAGGGACTGCCTCGTGCATGATTGTGTGAACAGCGTCCTCGACAAGCTCGATCTGGTCGACACAGCTCGGGTCATCATTAGGTTGGAAGGTCGACTCGAGTGTGTCGGCCATGGCCGATGCCTTGTCCACATCACTGTAGGCCATTCCCCTTACGCCATGAAGAGGCGGATTTGACTGGCGGAGTCTTAGCATAGATTTGGTCATGCGCCAGATTGAACAGTCGTTGACATTGAGTTCGCTCAATTTAGCCGCCCATTGCTCATTCCGATAGGCTGAAATCATGACTTTGATATCGGAGACTAGGGTGTTCAATAATCTTTTGATTTCGGGTGTTCTGTGCTTCTGCCATACACGGCAAACTCTGTTTTTATTTTGTATGGCTTTTACAATTCGAGTTGGAAGCCGGAACTTATTTGCGCCTTGGGAGGGAGCAGGCGGGGTGCTTGACATTAGCGCTGCAGTCATGATGTCAGATAACTTAACTATATTATTATCAATGTCGTCAATTGTTTTTAAAATAGGATTGGCTGAGTTCAGCTGGCTGTCAATATTCGTAGTAAAAAGTGCCCAGTCTGTGAGCCTTGTGCATAGTCTGGGTTTCTTGGTGACTTCCATTGGAGAGTCACCATAGTTAAAAATAATTGGGTTATGGTCAGAATTAAGTTCCTGTCTGGTCTCAATGTCAATAGAGTGCGTGAGGTTAGACCCCAGAACTATGTCTAGCACATCTGGCCGACGGCCCGCATCATTATAAAATGTCGGAGTGTCCGGACCAAGGGCCTGGATGCCCCTGAGGTTACAGTATTCAAAGAGGATTTTACCATTTCTGTTAGTTGTTCTAGAGTTCCACAGGGGGTGCTTACTATTAAAGTCACCGGCTAGGATTGTTGTCTCGGTAGCGCTGCACAATTTGTCGAGATCATCGACAATCAGTTTATTAACCGGGGGCTTGTACACTGAGACAACTTTAATGAGTTTTTTGTCTAGCTGAACCATTACAACGGTGGCTTCAACCGAGTCAAGAATGGGTGTGTCATAGCGATGATGGACTAAGTCATTTTTGACTAAAATGGCGGTGCCACCCCCGGCGGCAACCCTGTCATTACGATATACTTTGTAGTTTAAGAGCTTAAAATTTTTGTCGGGTTTTAAAAAGGTTTCACTAAAAAGTGCGACTTGAATGTCATTGTCAGAGAGAAACTCGGAGAGCTCGTCTATCTTATTTAAAATACCATTGGCGTTCCACGCCATACACCTGAGGTTTAATTTGTTTAGATTATTATGGCGAGCTGCCATGTTCTGTTCTCATTTCTTTCACTAGGAATAATGGCATAGCTCTAGACAGGATTATATTGAATCTGTCTTCATGCGTTTTTGCTTTATTTAGCTCGAGTAGCAGGGTTTTTACCCATGACATAATATTTTTTAATTCAGGTTCACTTGGTGAGCCTGAGCCATTTTTAGTGGGGGGTTTTGTTTTCGGGATTGACTTGCTGCCTGAGCTATTTTTATAAGCCACCGTGCTACCCTGTACAAGGCTACCCTATTTCTTCTAATCCACCTCGGCTAGCCTACACAGTCAATGAGCAACACACTTGGCATACAAATTAACACATAATTAGACATTTATTTTTAAACCAAGTAATAATACTACAGCAATTATTTAGTGAAATTGATCTGCTTGATAACGACCACATTGGACATTAAAAGTTTATATCATACGACCTTCTTTGGCTGTTGTGTTTGAGTATGATTTTTCACCCATCTGTAGTCTTCTCTTGTGAGTCCTATACTTCTAATCTTCTTACTTCTCTTCTCTTGAAATCTTCTTAAAAGTATATTTATAGGTGCCAAGTTGCAGACACATAAACTTATAATTGAAATTAGTTTTAAAAAGAATCACTTCTGCTTTCTTTACTAGAGCAAAACTCCTTGACCTAACTCGATTCAAGTAGCATCAAAGATGGCCATTCTGTTCCTGGTCAAATTCAATGTTTCAAAGTTCTAGATTTTTGTATCTTTTTTACACATCACATAAAACACTTTTTAATATTTACTTATTTTTTAAAATTTAAATTTGCTGTATTTACCTTTAATAATGTTTATCGGATCTTTATTAAATTTTTAAATATTATGATTATTTTTTCATAAGTTAAAAATACAGTCTGTCTGAATCTTGGTTATAAATGTAAACAAACTACTCAATCACTGCCTACTTGAAACCTTTTATACATTTTAAGAAGTCACTGCCTACTAGAATCATTTTATTCATTTTAAGAAGTCACTGCCTACTGGATCTTAATTACTTTTACCAAGTTTTAGATTTAAGAGACTGGTACTTTACAATACCCCTTCAAATTTTGAACAATTTCTTGAAATTTTTCAACATTTATAATGCTTGAAAGCACCAGACAAATTAAAGGTTTTTTTTTTTTTTATTCTTTATCCTGCTTCAAAATCTGATAACAATACAATAATCCTCTGGACAATGACAAATCTGAACATCAGCTTATTCCACAAAAATCTAAACAAACTAGATCACACTTTGTTCTTTTACCGCTACCCATGACTTTAATATACAATATCATAAAATTCAAGCAACCCAAAATTAGAACTCATTGAATGTTCCAACTACCTCCATTGACAAACACTAACAAAATTAATAACTCAACAATTGAAAGGCTGTTTACAATACCCCTTCCAAAAATAAATTATTTGAAGTAATGGAAATTATTTATTTTTGATATTAACTCCTGCAACCATTGAAACACTATATTAAATTATTTACTCCATCAAAAAAAAACAAAAACACCAATTAAATAATATCATCAACTTAAAATCTTTCAAATTGGAAATTATGAACAACCTTATTAAAATGTACTAGTATTTATCAACTTCAGCAACACCAATTTCCAAGAATCTTTATGAAAATGTCTATTTATTCATTTTCCACTCCACAATAAACTATTCCAAATCTATCATCCCACAGAAGAAATATCATACCATCAAAAAGTAGTCAAACCAGCAAATTGAAGACAAGATTGACAACCCCTTCAAATTGACCAATAAAGAAAAGATTTTAAACCTTATTTTAGGTTAGGAATTTACTAATGACCCTCAACAAATGACTTCTTCAAAATGAAAAACCTTTCAAACTGACCAACCAAGAACAAAAAAAAATACTCCCTAGAAATGTACCACAATCATAGTTAACAACCCAGCAGCAACCATCCCTTCAAATTGACCAATAAAGAACAAAAAAGTACATTGGAATGCACACAATGAACGACAATGAATAACTACTTCAAATAGACAATCCCTTCAAACTGACCAACAGAGAACAAAAAATGTACCTACCAAGAAATGTACACCAACCATAGTTAACCACCAAATCAGTCAACCACCCCTTCAAACTGAAACCCCTTCAAACTGACCAACATAGAACAAGTGAGGAAAAAAAACAACTCCGAGATCCACAGCCCTATCTAGTTTTCTGTTAATAATGGAGGTGCCGTCACGTTGTTGTTAGTAGGAGGTGCTCGTTAGTTCCCTGGAGATCGCCAGTCATCTAGAGGTCTTGAATTGAAGTTAGTTTGTCGATGTTGGTAACTATTATTGTTGGCATTTGTTGCAAAGTTGTGGTAGTAGGTGTTTTCATAGTTCCTATTTTGACTAGGTAACCAAATCAGTCTGTCACTTTCTAATCTTTCCAAAAGATTTACGATTTTAGTGGCATCGTTGTCTATATGAATGAAATGGACACGAATTTCCATAGGAAAATGTTTGAGCAGTGTTTGACCATCGTTTCTTGTGGTATTGGGCAACTGAGATATCCATTATGACGCAACAAACGTTTGAAGTATACTGATGGTAATTCCTGTTTACCACCTTCGTAGGATGCACTATATATGTGTTTCATGAGAACATCTTGAGCGTTGTCTCCCCAAAAATGATTAATGAATTTTTCTTTAAAATCTTCAAAGGAATCAAACTCATTTCCAGCATCCATGGTATGCATTGACCCTTCAAGGATTGTAGAGTGAACGCCAACCTCCTGTTGTTATTTACCGAATAGTTCTTGAATCGGCTTTCTAACAAGTTTAGAAATTCAATGGGATGAATACCTCCATCTCCCATGAATATTATGCCCTCTCTAAGTAGTTGGTCTCCTACACCGCTATCGTTTGCATAAACGGTAGTTCCCGTAACGCCTGTTATCCCTTGAGTTTCCAAATCTTGAATCTTTTTTGTATTGGTTAGAATAGAATTTTCCAACTTCTTTGTATTGGTTAGAATAGTGTGTTCCATCTTCTTTGTATTGGTTAGAATAGTATTTTCCAGACCATTGCAAGCTTCTTGAAAGTTTTTATCATCTAATTCTCGCTTTTCTTCTACTTTTGAGACTTCTTTTTGTACTTCTTCTAATTTCTTGCCATTATCATCAATCATGACATGGATATCCCTTATTAATTCCATAGCACCCCTACTTTGGCTTCAATGTCCTCCACATCTTCAGTTACTTTTAGCTTCACATCTATGAATTGTTTTTCTAAGGTGTAGAAAAGTCTGTCATATTTTTCTTCTAATCCATTTTGGATGACATCCATTCGTTGATTTACCTTATCGATTTCATGTTTAACAACCTCTAGTTTCTCGTCCATAATCTTACCCACTTCATTTTTAATGCTACACATGTCATTTTTTATGCTACCCATTTCATTTTTCATGCTATTTTCCATGGTACTCATTTTATTCAACAACGTACTCATTAAAAAACTCATTTCTGGACTCATCACCAAACTTCCTTCCGTCGAAGTGCTAGTCATATCGGTTGCCAAGTGCCTATCTAAACCACTATCCATCTGTCCCAATTCTGTCCTCCCTAAATCTTGAGAAACAATTTGCAACCCTAGCTCTATTTCATCAATAGCAACACCTTCACTTTGACTAGCCATTATTCCAAAGCCTAGGTCCTCGCTAAACCTCATCTTAACTTGATTCCTATTCCTGAGGTCAAATCGTACTGCATTGAGAAAGTTTTTGAATGTTCCGCAGGTTCCTGGCACCATATGAACATGCACTTCATTATTCTATCCGTTTACCGATCTCCTCTAGGCGACTTAAATATATTTCTCCTCAAGCTAGACGAGGTACTCATCTTTATCACCAAGAAATTTCCAAAAGCAGATATCATTTTATGTAGTGATCATAATGTAGACTTTCTAAAACAATCCCCAGCTCAATCGAAACTGCTCGATTAGTTCACTCTTTTAGTGTCGAGGAGACCATTGTCACACCAACCCGCATCACTGATACAAGTTGTTCCCTATTGACAACATCTTCACAACTATTGACCCAATGATGTTCTCGGCAAGCTCAACAGACACAGGTCTGTCTGATCACCATCTCCTCATGCTCAACATTTCCCTCTCTAACAATAACCCTTCCTCCAAAATTAAAATAATGAAACGTTTTTTCAATACCAAAAATACAGCCAACTTTCAGACAATGCTAAGTACTGAAAATTGGCAGTCGCTGTCCCTTCCTGGAAATGTGGACGAACTCCTCTCAAGATTCCATTCTACATTCCTATGTCATTTTAACAAATCATTTCCGCTAAAAAGTTGTCCTCTTACTAAACCAAAAGTCAACCCCGGATCTCGCACGATCTGCGATGTGAAGCCCAGACCTTGAGATCCCTCCATTTAAACTGAAGTTTTCGAACAACCCAATACATAAAGAACAATATCGTGACTTAAAAAAGTCTCATCCCTAAAAATATACGTCAAGCTAAACTTCACTATAATGACTCCAAAATCTCTGAATCTAGGACACCTAAAAAGCAATTTGGTCCATGATCAAATCACAGACCCATGCCTCTAAACCCAAATGCGATCTCACGCTAACCATTAATGGTGAAGTTATATCAGATGCATCTTCTCAATGCGAACTTTTTAATGAACTCTTCATCAACTCATGTAATATTGGAAAAAACCAATGTGCCAATCAATACTCCCCCCTCGTAAACCCTTGCCACCTCCGTTAGGCCATACCATTTTCTCTATCCTACCACTCCTTTTGAAGTAGCTATGGTAATTAGGAAATTTGGTTCCAAACACTCATAGGGGACTAGATGAAGTGCCGGGCTCTCTTCTACCCAAGTGTACGGACTTTCTCTCTGGACCACTAGCCTACATTATTAACCGATCCTTCTCTGAAGGCATTTTCCCCTCCAAGCTAAAGGCAGCAAAAAAATTATACCTATTTATAAACACAACGGTAAAAAATCTGAAATGACAAACTATCGCCCCATCTCCCTCCTTTCAATCCTTTTTCCAAAATATTTGAATATATCATGCACGATCGTCTAATAATTTCTAAATCACCACAACATTATCTCCCCTAGTCAACACGGTTTTTTGAAAAACAAATCCACCACAAGTGCAATCTACATTTTTTCTGTCCCCCTCTATTCTGCTCTCGACAAAGGCGCCCAAAAGCTGTAGGTTTGTTCTACGACAGCCCAAGGCTTTCGACACCATTGATCACAAAATTCTTCTCGACAAACTACATTCTTACGGTATCCGTGGGGTAGCTCTTGTTTGGATTTCCTCTTTTTGTCTGGCCTACCCAAGTAGTGGAACTCCCAAAAATCTAATAGTCAATCCGTCACCACAACCCGCTCTAAAACCCCTGCCAATAGTCTGCGGGGTTCCCCAGGGATCAATTTTGGGACCATTAGCCTATATCCTTTATGTCAACGACCAGTCCGCCCACTTAAAAGAGGGCACTCTCACCAATATGCTGATGACTCCAGCCAACTGCTGACACTACCCAAAACTCCAAAACCCCTTCAGGACCTTCCCCCCTTAATAAACAAACAAGTTACGTAATGTCATCATACTGCTTTGGCAAACAACTCACCCTCTCACGCTCTAAAACTTTATCTATACTTTCACACCCCTTATAAGATCCCTACTGCCAGTCCCCTTGTTCGTCTTGACTCTGATACTATCCCCCGCGCTCACACAGTCAAAGTCCTAGGCCTTGCACTAACTGATAATCTAGACTGGTCCATCCATGTAAACCACGTTGCCAGCAAAAATTTTCTGGTGCTACTCAATCAGAAAGCTCAACAAATAGTTCACCCCCACATCCTATTGCTAGTTTACTTTGCACACATTCACTCTCACTTATCATATGGCCTGCATTTTGGGGAGCTTCCCCCATGCGAACAGAATATTTTATTCTCCAAAAGAGAGCGGTTCGTATCATAGTGGTGTCTCCAGAAGACACTCATGTAGAGAACTTTTCAAGGAACTTGGTATTTTTACTCTAGATGGGACCCTTATCCAATCAGCCGCATTATTCGTTCACACCAACCGAAAACCCCTTCCATCAAATGCTTCTGTGCACTCCCATAACACTAGAGCCAACCTTCACATACACAGGCCCTCCCACCCAATCTGCGCCTCTTTGCACAAGGCCCTGAATATCTATCTTCCACCTCTACAATAAGCTCCCTGACCACATCAAAACCTCTCCCACCCTGTTTCCTTTAAACATAAGTTGAAATCATAATCTTACAGCAAACCGCTTTTACTCCATCAATGATACCTTTTCATGTAAATATTTGCAGTTAATTCATTTTTTCATTATAATATTTACAAATTATCTAGAGTATAACACAAACAAGCACTGTAATTTAAAATTTTCAAATGTTCCTTAGCCGAAATGATGTAACAAACTTCTATATATAATATGTGCTTACACGCTTCCTGGATTGTGCAGGTATATAAGACACATTCTGCTGTACATCCTCCAATTGCTGTTTTCTGTCCCCATCAGCAATTCTCATCACAATATCACATCATATTCGTTATATCCAACTTTTCTTATTCTATATGAATCTTAATCTAGTAGGGCATCTATTATTTTGCATCTACTTTACTTTAACATAAACACAAATCAATCAATCATCACACAACACACTATAATATATATATATATCAATTATATATTATAGACACATTCTATGTACATCATTGCTGTTCTCTGTGCCATTAGCAATTCTTATCACAATTTTCATATCAATTATTGCTTTATATCCAATTTTTCTTTATTTATATGAATTCTTAATCTAGTAGGGCATATTTTGCATCTACTCTACTTTACCATAAACACTAATCAATCAATCAATCAATCATCATATATATACTAGACACATTCTCCTGTACATCATTGCTGTTTTCTGTGCCATCAGCAATTATTATCGCAATATCACATCAAAAATTGCTTTATATCCAACTTTTCTTTATTATATATGAGTTCTTAATCTATAGTAGCGCATGCTATTGTTTTGCATCTACTCTACTTTAACATAAACACTGTGTTTATCATTATTAATCAATTAATGAATCATCATATATATATATATATCAATATTATCAATCATCATGCATATCAATATCAATATCCATATCAATTATCATTATGCTTTATATCCAACTATTCTTTCTTCTAACACTGTGTATCATTATAATTACTATCACTTTTATTATTAATTATTAATTATAGACTATTCACTTTCTCTGCAAAGAGTTATACTTGTACACTGTACTAGTCTAAGTGAATAAAAATATCTATCTATCTATCATGTATTATTGGCAGGTGCTTCGTCATCGCTGTCACCCGACTCTGAGTCAGAGCTGTCAGAAGTGGAAAGATCGCTATGCATCTCATAGTCCCTGTTTGAATGCTTAAGTTTTGGCTTATGCTTTGAGGTGGAGGCTACTACGGGCTTGTGAGCGGGCTTTGATTTGCTAACCAGAGGTGGGAAGTCCTGATTGCCGGACTGCTTGGCTGAGGATGCTGCCGGCCCCCAGGCATTTCTGGTGGGTTGGGGAGCTTCCTTGTATCTAATGGCACTGCTCTTAGTAGAGTTAGCTGTGTGGGGACCTTTGGCTACTTGACCACTCATTCGGTCCCTGGCAGTTTTATAAGCATTGCAGCCTCTCCAGTTTGAGGTGTGCTCACCATTGCAATTTGCACACTTTGCGGGAGATTTCCTGTCTTTTGTGCATTCAGCAGAAGCATGTTCCTGACCGCACTTAACACATTTAAACTTTCTCTCGCAATGTTTGGCAACGTAACCAAACTTCTGGCATTTATAGCACTGGGCCGGACCTTTTGGTGCTCTGAATTTTTCGGTGGTGATCACTGTCATACATAACCTTGTTAGTGCTGAGATTTTGTTATTTTCAGTGGGGTCACACTTGATCATGAACAACGGTAGAAAGGACTTAGTGCCCCTTTGGCTTCGCAATTGGACAACTTCTTCATACAGAGCGTCTGCTTGGTCAAGGCCCGCCTTGATGCCTTCAATTTTGGTTGTTTTATCTAACCCTCGGATCACCCACTTGCTCCCCCTGTCGCTTAGGGTCGCAAATGAGGATATTCAATTTTGTTGGCTTTGAGAATGCCAGTGGCCATTCTATAATCATTGGCTGATAGTGTCGTCAGTTTTGCACTACTGCCACATATCTTAAAGGTGATTGATCGTTACAGTTTTCTTGTATGGTGTGGGCCAAGGCCGAGAAATTAGTAATTTCTTTGATGATGATGGGGGGGGGGGGGAAAGGGGGCTGTTTTTACTAACAGGGTCGCCCTCACCATTCACATTAACTTCGATGTCGGCTATGTCACGGGATTCTGAGCCATCACCTTCGTCATTTTCGGCGATGGACAGTGGCCCAAACATGTTGTGGATAGGAATCGAATTGACTGGCTGAGGGCTGCTATGCTTCCTCTTTTTAGTATTTGTAGTTGGCGGGCCTTTATTGAGCCTAGCGTGTGTGGCTACAAGGATATCTTCACTCGGTTTTGCTTGTCTCCGAGGGAGTGACACCTGGGTCTGAGTTGATTAAAGTCGACAAAACTAATGTTTTTAATTTCGGCGATCTCGCTCGGTTTAAGGCCGACTTTCTTAGGCTTATTATCAGGTGGTTAAGGGCCACCATTGTTAGTTAGTGCTAGGGTATTTTCCTCGTTTAAGTCCATTTTGAGTTAAAAGAGTCAATTAAATTAAAACTAAGGCAGAGCCTTGGTCAAAGGTAAAATTGGCGATTGCCGGGTCATGTTTAAAAGTAATTATAGTAAAAGGTGGCGAAAGCCAAGTCAGTTACAATAGTAAAAATAACAGGGAGTCCCTGACTAAAACTTTAAAAAAAAGCAAGCAAGGCTTGTCCCAATTTAAAATAATGTAAGACTTTAATATAGGCATATAGCCAGGTCATGGATAAATTAAAATCTCGGCTGAAGAGAAGCCGGCCGTGTCAGACAGAGCTGACACGTGTCAAATAATGCTCAAAGAGCATAAAAAGTGCGAGGGAGGGAGCTCGGAATTGCGAGAACCTGGGGTGGCTTACCAGGATTCTCCTACAAGGTCCTACCTAGTTCCCCCTTGGTTGTCCTGATCTAGCAGCACCCTACCCCTAACGGGATAAGGTCGCCGATGAGAGCTCTAGAGCCGACCAGCCTAGCCTAAGGAGACACACAGGGGAGCTCACCCCTACTGGGTTTAGCCCTGAGTGCCCCCCAAAGAAGAGAGACTGGAAGACTAATCTCGATGGTCTAGAAGTCTTGAAGTGAATAGCCTGGCGTCGCATCTGGCTGCACTCCTGGGCTATACACGTCTTGACTCGTCCGATGTCGGTGACTGAATGAAATGCGAAATTTATAATGGCGTATTTTTGGTATTCATTTATTTGGCGTGGCTAGACTCTCAGTTAAAATTCGTGTAGAATTAGTAAGGGGTTGACATTCTGTGTGGTTGGAGCATTTTCAGATGAGTTCTAGCACAGTGACGGCTCAACAAGTATTTTGTGTGACACGTCCTGAATTATTAGTTTAACAACAGAAAGATCGTGTGAAGCCTGTGATTCGTGCAGAGAAGCCATTTCTGCCATTGCAAGTCAACAGCAGACTCTAACACCTCAAATGAAAAATCCTTTATTTACTTGCCCTGGTTTCCTCTTGTAAACCCGTGGCATTGCACCTGATGAGTGATGAGACAAGGCCAAGGTCAAAAAAATAAAATGAAAGTAGGCCTGTATTCCAAATTTTATTGGTAATTAGGTTATTTTTTTAAGTCTTCTGAAAAATGCTGGGCTAACCAATTGTAAAAGAACGTCCCAGTGTGTTACGTGCGGAGAGGCTAAACTCTCTCCCAGGCTTAAATCAGAAGGAATGATCGCACCCCAACCAAAATTGGCATGGGTTCTCATGTATAGAGCTGACCCTGTATTTGTGGGCAGTACTTATTTCGCCGCTCTTCATTCGAGCGGAATAAGTAGTCTTGTAGCCTGTCAACCCTTAATGCCTGATGGCGCGCGCGGTCAGCGTTGTCGATGTGGAGGCTCCACTCCTTTCAACACAATAGAAAAGCAATTTAAATGTGTCGGTTTGAAGCGAGTTCTATTTGGCAACGTAAAGCCACGCGTTATCCAAGTGGTAGGTCCCGGTTTTGACGAAGGTATAATTGGTACACGAGTCGGCCTGTTTGTAAATTTAGTTTCTTTGAGGGATTTGCACTGCACACAAATTCAAAATTTCAATTTGACCTAAATAGCTCTGATTATGACGTACCTATTTAAAGTTCATTTCACGTTTCATGGCAGCTGGGGAACACCTTGAAAACATGCACATAAAGCACAGCTTGTTCTTAGCTCATCAAAAGTTACATATTTCCGTTTCACAGACTGGTTTTAGAACTCATGAATCTTTTTGTTAATTAACGTTTGTTGCATTATTATGGATTTTAGGACTAGTTTCTGATATTTTATTTGCCATTTCCTTACCGATACCACTATAGAAGTCAATGAATGTGTCAGTGATGATTTTTGGCTCATGGTTCTGACCCAGTTCTGACTAGCACAGGCCTGTCCACCCCTTGTTCTCCCGCGTCACCCATTACGTCCCTCCCTTCGTCACGATAAGCCAAAGTGCATAAATATGAGACGTTAAGCAATATCCAATCAATCAACCTTTAGTTTTTTCGAGACCTCTGCCAGTTTGGATTTCAGAGATTAGGTTGATTGTTTTTCTTTATTTGTGACGTCATTGATAATGTTCATGATTTTTTGGGCGTTTTGTTTAGCATTTTCAATCTTATCTTCATAGTACTGATCTCAAGTTCCTCCAATAAGTTTTGTAAGATAATTTCTGTAACGTTTAAATTTTAGTTTCGAGTTGTTCGTAATTCGTGTTGGGCCATCAAATTCCAATTCGCAACCTTCTCGTGGTTTGGCCCGTGATTAGGGTAGTTTTTACTCCCCGAAACTAATGGCGAGCTCTGGGTCGTCGTCGGGGAACTTTCCCCTTCCTTTGACTACCACCCAGACGGCGACGACATTGACAACACGGACGGATAATGACACAGACGGAGACGACCACGATGTGGGGAACCCCTGCCCTCCCCATATGCTTGTGGATGGTTCTGACCAGCACTGGCCTGTCTACCCCTTGTCCCCCCTCGTTATCCCTAACGTTCCTCCTTTCGTCTCGATTAGCCAAAATGCATAAATATGACACGTTAAGGAATATCAAATCCAATCATCCACCGTTCAAGACATAAGGAGAAGACAAATAAGTTATGTTGCAGTGATCATCTGGGTCACTTTCATCGTTTCTGTATGTGGCTTTTCGGTTTTCCCATGTTTTATCAAATTCCAACTCGCAACCTTCTCGTGGTTTGGCCCGTGATTAGGGGAGTTTTGCTCCCTGAAACTAATGGCGGGCTCTGGGTCGTCGTCGGGGAACTTTCCCCCTCCCCTTTGACTACCTCCCCGACGGCGACGACCATGGACAACACGGACGGATGATGACACAAACGGAGACATCCACGACGTGGGGAACCCCTGCCCTCCCCATACGCTTGTGGCTGGTTCTGATTAGCACAGGCCTGTCCACCCCTTGTCCCCCCGCGTCATTCCTTACGTCCCTCCCTTCGTCTCGATTAGCCAAGTTGCATAAATATGAGACGTTAAAGGCCCAGTCTTGTCTTGAAGTCGTAGCAGCTATTTTCTTCCATGTACTGTTCTTCGTACGTAGCAAAAAGAATTTTCAATATCGGTTGAACGAAATCGGATTTATTTACATTTGAACTAGCTCGCGCTAAGACTGCGTGTGACGTCACTTGGGGGAGAGAAACGAGCTCGGCCGGTCGTCCGCTACCTGCAACCCTCAGTCACAGCGATGTCTGCGTGAAGGATGGCCGTATCGTGTTGAGGCGATCACACCATGGATCACACAAACATAGGAAACATACATATGGTATATATAATTCTTTCAATCAATGTATGTTGCAAAGTTACTGTTTATTGTAGTGAAGGAAATCGTGTCTTATGATAATTATATATAACGAAATGCCACGATCAATATCACGCTCATTGCTATACATCCGAATAGACTCAAAACGTGTTCACCATTGTCACAAGATTTAAAAAACAACACACATATTATACAACATTAATAGGAAACACTAAATATGAACACACTTAAGCACAAGGTACATGCAGTTTTCTTATAAGTTTTCATTACCGAGTGATTGCCTAACACAATGGTGGGCTCCGTGAACCTCTACCTGGCTATCGGTATGCGGGCGGACTCACGCCTAGTGACGTGTCGCTAGGAAGGGTGCAGCCAACAAGGCGCGCGAATAGCTTCAAAACTTGTTGGACGATTTCGTTTCATTTTTTTCTGATCTCTATGATAACGTACAATCTTTTTAAAATTCAAATGATGTTTGAAGAACGGACTGGGCCTTTAAGCAATATCCAATCCAATTTATATGGCCTGTATGCCTATCTTTCTTTGCAGTAGAGTAATACCTATTATCTGGACCATTTTCAAACGGGACTTGGATTCTTCCTTTATTAAAGTTGATGCAATTTGAATTTCCAATGATGCCATAAAATTCTGCAATGTTTTAGGCCTAATCATTTGCCCTGCATCCTTCTTTGGAGTAAAGTTTTCATCAAATTCCAACTTGCAACCTTCTCGTTGTTTGGCCTGTGATTAGGTGAGTTTTTCTCCCTGAATCTAATGGCGAGCTCTGGGTCGTCGTCGGGGAACTTTCCCTTCCCTTTGACAACCTCCGCGACGGCGACGACAATGACGACACGGACGGATGATGACAGACGGAGACGACCACGACGTGGAGGAACCTCTGCCCTCCCTATATACTTGTGGCTGGTTCTGACCAGCACAGGCCTGTCCCCCCTTGTCCCCCGCGTCATCCTTTCTTCGTCTCGATTAGCCAAGTTGCTTAAATATGAGACATTAAGCAATATCCAATCAATCAATCATAATTTTTGGCTGGAGGGTTGTTTAACCTTATGGTGGGGTGGTGATCGCCGTATTTCATGTGGTGCGGCTGGCAGTGCAGGAATGCATTCATTATTTCTACGCTTCTTTCTGAAGTTTCTTCACCCTCATCTGTATTGATGTCTGATGTATTAATAGCTAGTGTGACCTTCTGTCTAGCTTTGGTATTAGTCTGAAAATATATGAAATCAAAATTTACTTTATTAGTAGGCCTACATTTTAATTTGTGATGCTATTTGTATTGTATTATTATTTATTAAGGAGGTCATGGTTGACACGATCAAAGGACATTAAAAATATCACTATGTCTCTTTGCATAGAGGATAAATCCTTCTACCAAAACAACAAAACCAAAGGTAATTACGCCCCTCATAATGGTTCTTTGGGCCTTTAAATTCCAACTCGAACCCTTTTCGTGGTTTGGCCCATGAATAGGGAGTTTCA